>CM074720.1:375913506-376141006 GCA_037306005.1 Rhinophrynus dorsalis
CCTCAGGGCTTGTGCCTCTAACAATCCTGAGTCCAAAAAAGCATTGCTGATTTCTCTGGACTCATGCCTCTAACAAACCTGTGTCCAACCAATCATAACTGATTCCTCAGGGCTTGTGCCTCTAACAGTCCAAAATTCTACAAATCAATGTTTCCTCAGGGCTTTGGGCTAACAAAATACTATATCCCATCAATTATCAGTCTGCTACAGTCACAGCTTAGGTGACTGTCTCTGTGATGTTACATACCAATTTTTTCATTTTTAAGTTTTTTAAATGTTTTAATTCATTTTTTTATTGACTGTTCCCCTAATACCAGTTCCCCCCAAAACATATCCCCCCTTCAACTGATTTTTTTCCCAAACTCCACCAACACAGGCACCCTCAGACCACTTTTATACTATGCCTATGGGAAATAAAATTTGCTATTGAGATACAATGCAAGTATGTAATACTATATAAATATATAGTATATTGATGGCTGCTTTATGAAGGACCTCTTCCTAAATAGTTGTGTTAAATTAAGAGCCATCCATCCATTCCTTTAGGAATATATATATATTTTTTTCTTAAATCATTCACTTTTATTTAGCAAATTTTTATCAATTACTATTCTACTATAAGAATAATTTATTTCAAAATGACTTTGAATCAGAACTCACCCAATTTTCTGGAACTTTTTTTCCACAGTGTTCCACACATACTGAATCTTCTGGGCTCTTAAGCATCGTATCTGTCATGTAAAAATTATGATTACATATAATTTCACTTACACTTTTAAAAATATAGTTTCCATGAACTAAGTTTTTACATATAATTACAAGGTTACTCACCGAATAAACATAAAATTCTAAAAATATGTAAGAAAATTCAAGCATATATGCCTGTATTCCACTAAAGCTAATAATTTTATCAGAGGTTTTATAGCAACAACTTTCTCAATTGATTTAAAAACTTTGGATACAACCATAATTAAAGCTTTTAATAACTTTAAAGAGAACACAGTTCTTTAGTTGCTGAGAATTTTTAATCAATAGAGATGGATACCATTTTATACCAGTTAAAATCCTTTCTGTAAAGCCCTGTTGGATAAAACAATTGAATGAAGTTGTAGTCAAAGTAAGAAGTGACCTCTTACATATGTTTGTCAAACATAGGGGTAAGATATCAACTCCTCAAGAGAAGTGTTTGATGGTATAAAGACACTGTAAACCCCCTTTTTGATTTCATATATTGTGTACATGCAAAATATGTAAACTTAAGTTGCCGATACTTTTTATTATATATATTTTTTTCATCTTCTTTTTTCCCCTTTTATGTCCCTGGCAGTCAGATCACTGGTTGGATCTCTGTTTCCAAAGAGTTTTCTGTTAGAGACACTTTCTGATTTCACAGTCACTTACAGAAGGCTCTGTGGATACAAATTTAGGGTACTCCCTGTTATGGATATCAAAGTATAAAAAAAGTTGAAGATGAAAAAACATGTATAGGCAATTTTACTTTACATGTTACACTTGCAGAATATGTAAAGTTAAAAAGTAGCATTTTCACTTTAAATGTATTTATTTATATTAATTTATTTTTTTTATTTAGAATTTATATTGAAATATATATATTAATACAATTCCAATACCTCATAATAATTTCAACACCCCCCATTGATATTATGTGCAGTAGTCAGTCCTATATATTAATTCTGTATGGTCTGCTTCCCCAGAATTGATCTTTAATTAGTAATAGATATAATGTCCATGGAGACAGACATGATTCTTTGTTCCCAAGAAGGCTTCAATGGGAGAAGTTTGGGGTCCTTGAAGATTGCAACAAGGAGTATGCATGCCTCTGTGGAAATTATACCTAATACTAATTAAAGATTAATTTCGGACAACCAATCATAGTAGAATGAATACACATTAGCCATTAGGATTTCCTGCCCATAGTAAGATAAATGGGGGTTTATAAGAATGTATTAGTTGACTTGCCTAGCAATGCACAAACATGAACTTGGTACAAAGACTCCGGATCATATGTATACTCAAACTGGATGCATTTGTAAGTAAGTGTCTTTCAAATGCAGCTACAGGCACATACATGCATATTTCTATTAGATTTCTGTTTTAGTTCATTGTAAGGTGTTTCCAATTATAACCTAATTAAGGCAACCTAAGGACACCTACCTAGGTAATTCTCTCTAGTAAACAATTTAAGATCCACTTATCAGTTGGTTATAATTCCTATTTAGAGAAAGGAGGTCACCATTTAAATTGTTACTGCATAATAGCCAGAAAAAAATTAAAGTGAATCTATCAACAAAAACTAACAGTAGACTAGAGATGGGGAAACATTTTACATCAAATGCCAAAGAGTCAAAACATGGCCCTTCCTGCTATGTTGAAAATGTTTGTAAAAAGTAAAATTTTCCTGACTTTTCTCCCTTTATCATTACATTGAAATTATTGGTAAAACTAAACTCTCACCCACATGGAAATTTTTTCTTGAATTCCCATGGGAGAGTTTAAAAAGGTATCAGGTTCCTTCAGCTTCTCATTTTGTAGGAAGGAGACAGAAAACTGCATATTTTGGGAGCTAGAGAAGCCAGGCTAAGAAAGTGGTTCTTGACTTTAGTTTAGGGAGACATGTGGGCAGGTAATTTCATTTCTGTGTTTGGAAAGTCTGCGAACTGTGGGGAAGCGTGAATGGAGAATGGAGATTTACCCCTAAAACACCAAATCTTGTTTGTCTGAGAAAAGGCAGGCAGGTAATCCAAGTTCCTACCCAAGCTGTCTGAGACACTGTGACTCACAGATACTGGCAGATAGTTTTAAAATTGTCATCCAAGAGGGGTGGGCTTATTGACTGAGGTGTGGTGGTGTATTAGTGCTGCACAATTTCTCAGTTATTGCAAACTATTGATTCTGAAGCAGCAATTGTAACATAGTAACATAGTAACATAGTAAATTAGGTTGTAAAAAGACACAAGTCCATCAAGTTCAACCTTCGCCTCATACCTCAGTAACTGAGAATTTTATAGCTTTCCTGCTACCAATTAAATTAGTCTTTATCAGACCTTCCTGATCAGCCTACTGATAAACAGTATAACTCTGTATGTTCCCTTTTGAAAGAAATGTATCTAATCTTCTCTTAAATGTATCCATTGTATCTGCCATAACTACCTCCCTGGACAATGAATTCCACAATTTGACAGACCTTACCATAAAAAAACCCTTCCTCTGCTAAAGTTTAAACCTCCTTTCCTCTAATCTCAAGGGGTGTCCCCTGGTCACCTGATCAGGCCTTGGAATAAATAGCTCACCGCAGAGATCCTTGTATTGACCTCTCATATACTTGTACAATGTGATAAGGTCTCCTCTTAGTCGTCTTTTCTCTAGAGTAAATAAAGCAAGTTTGTTTAGTCGTTCCTCTTATGTCAAGTCCTCCAATCCCTTAATTAATTTTGTTGCTCTCTGCTGTACCCTCTCTAGTTCTAGTCTATCCTTTTTCAGAACTGGTGCCCAAAATTGCACTGCATACTCAAGGTGAGGTCTTACCAATGATTTGTATAATGGCAAAATAATGTTATCCACTCTTGCTTCGATACCTCTTTTTATGCAAGACAGGACTTTGTTTGCCTTTGCTACTGCTGTTTGACACTGGTCACTGTTTCCAAGTTTGTAGTTGACAAGGATACCCAGGTCTTTTTCTAGCAATGAGTCACCTAAAATTATTCCATTAAGTTTATAAGTAGCCTTGGGATTGTTTCCTCCCAAATGCATGACTTTACACTTCCCCACATTAAACTTCATATTCCACATGTTTGCCCAATCTGACATTGTATGTAAGTCCCTCTGTAGAGAGAAAATATCCTGTTCTGAATTAATGACTTTGCATAATTTAGTATCATCTGCAAATATTGATATTTTGCTTTCTATATCTATTTCCAGGTCATTTATAAACATGTTAAAAAGCAGCGGACCCAATACTGAACCCTGAGTTACTCCACTCTCCACTTTAACTGTACTGGAGAATTTTACAACCACACACTGTTCCCTATCCTTCAGCCAGTTTTGTATCAAATGCCTTTGCAAAGTCTATATTTACTACATCTACTGCCTTGCCATTGTCAAGGTTGCTGCTTACTTCCTCATAGAAGCTGAAAAGATTACTTTGGCATGATCTATTCTTCATAAAACCATGTTGATTTGTGCTAATGATTTTATTTTTTGTGTTGTAATCCTGAATATAGTCCCTTATTATCCCTTCTAACAGTTTTCCCACTACAGAGGTCAAACTCACTGGTCTATAATTCCCAGGTTCTGTTTTAGTTCCCTTCTTAAATAGAGGCACTATGTTAGCTCTTCGCCAATCCTGTGGCACTGAACCTGTGGTAATAGAATCTTTAAAGAGTAAATATAGGGGTTTTGCTAACACTGCACTAAGAACCCTTGGATGTATACCATCAGGACCCGGTGCTTTGTCGGTCTTAATTTTGTTCAGTCTTCCCATGACATTTCCTTGAGTTAACCCAATATCTATTAATTGTATTGTTTTATTTGTTACTTGTGGAGGCTCTTCTACCATTCCCTGCTCCCTTGTATATACTGATGCACAGAAAGTGTTTAAAACATCAGCCTTTTCCTTATCCTCACTAACCAACTCACCCATCTCATTTTTGAATGGTCCAATGCACTCCCTCTTAAGTTTTTTGCTATTTATATATTTGAAAAGCTTTTTTGGATTAGTCTTGCTTTCCCTTGCAATTCGAGTTTCATTATCTATTTTTGCAATCCTAATTGCCTTCTTGCAATCTTTGTTGCACTCCCTGTATTTTAAGAAAGATTGTTCAGTTCCTTCAGACTTAAATAATTTGAATGCGTTTTTTTTCCTTGCTATTTCCTTCTTTACATGTGCAGTTAACCACATTGGATGTGACTTACTTCTTTTGAATTTGTTCCCCATTGGTATATACTGTTGGGTACATTTCTGCAACCTAAATTTGAATTCTGACCATTTTTCCTCAGTATTTTTGCCTTTAAATAAAATATACCAGTCTATGTGTTGCATTGAAGCCCTTAACAATTTGAAGTTAGCTTTTTTAAAATTAAGAGTTTTGGTTGAACCTATACATTTTTGCTTTGCCAGACTGATTTTAAATGTAACCATGTTGTGATCACTGTTTCCCAAATGTTCTCTTACCTTAATATTGGATGCCATTTCTGTGTTATTAGTGATCACTAGGTCCAATACATTGTTATTTCTTGTCGGTGCTTCCACCATTTGTGACATGTAGCTTTCACGAAGTGTGTTCAAAAACATGCTACCCTTAGCACTCTGACAGGTCTCATTTTTCCAGTTGATATCTGGATAATTAAAATCTCCCATAATTATAATATGCCCAAACTGGGCAGCTTTCCTCATTTGCAGTAGCAGTTGGGCCTCATCATTGTCATCGATATTTGGTGGTTTGTAGCATATGCCCACCAACAACTTTTTTTTACCTTTCACACCACATTTAGTCTCGATTTCTACCCACATGGACTCCACAATTTGGCCAGTTTCCTCACTAATATCACCTCGCAAAACTGGATTTAGCTCTGTTTTCAAATATAAGCACACACCTCCCCCTTTTCTATTAATTCTGTCTCTTCTAAACAGGGAATAGCCCTCTATATTTACAGCCCAGTCATGTTTTCAGGCAAAACTGAAATCGGCAAATAATGGCACTTTACGCTTATCGAATATTTTCCCATGAAAAGTGCCGTTTTTCCTTTATTTCCCGCCTTTTATGCCCACTGAAATCAATGGGAAGAAAAATATTTGTACACCACACGAAAGTTTTCTACAGCTATATAAAACGCTGTCAGGTTCTCACAGTAGCCATTCTGTGTTTGTGAGAGGAGAGAGCAGCATGTTTTTTAGCTAGAAGAGAGGCAAATAAAGGGTAATTGAAGCTTAGTTTAGGAAGTCATTTAGGTAGGACATTTGTTCTCTGTATTAGGGGAGTCTGGGGGCACTCTAGGGGATAAGAAGGGAGGAAGGAGGTTGTCCCCCAAATACTCCAAAATTCCATGTGACTGACAGGAAATACACAGGCAACCTATTTGCTTGCTGTTATTGTCCTTGTGCTGGGTGGGGAAGTCTGGGGAAAGACATTGTTGATTTTCTTTTTCAGTTATAATTTTTTTTGGACAGACTGTGATAAGACAACAGAATGGACAACTTAAAAAATAAAATAACTAAAAAAAAAAGAAAAAATAAAAGAAATAAAAAAGAATAAAAACTGAAATATCTTAGGTAAGAGTGACAGACAGCTGACTGGGCTTAGGCAAGGCATCATACAGCTCCATCAATTGTGTTGTGCACTGTACAGTAAAATAACACAGTGTAGTTGCAGAATGTCCAGCAAACGCACAAGGGGAAGGAGGAGGGGTGGAGCAGTAAAGGGATGTGATAGTAAAGTAGTAGTCCAAAAACCTACTGCTGCAATGATGATGATTCCTTTACTTCAAAGGAGGATGCAGTTTGTCAAGATCCCAGCAAAACTAGGTCCAGCACCACTAGTACCAGTAGAAATATAGAACCATATAAGAAGGACACTGAAGACAACAAAAAGTCACATTCAAGTGTTGATGAGGCTGGCAGTAGCATAATAAAGGAAGGTGTAGCAGCTGAAGCGCCTGCTGCATCAGACAGTGAGACACACAAGCACCAAAACACCCATCCTCAAAGGAGTAGGGAACTTTGCTACAGTAAAAGTAAAAAGAAATTGTCTGAGACCTCCAAAAGCTTAGAGGAATATGAGGGTAGTAGTGGGCAAGAACTGTCAGGGGATGCTGATGCTGCTGACAATGACCTAATGATGGTCCAGATCTAGAATATATCACTCCACCATCCTTCTCTTGTTCAGATACAGATGAAGTTGAGAGTGAGGATGGTGACAGGACTATAAGATTAGCAGAAAGTCAAAGGCTGAATCTTCCACCACTTTTAAGGAGCACTGTGCCTGTCTATAAACTGTTTGAGAAACCCATTGGAAAGTCTGACCCTGGACAAGCACAGATGTCAAAAAGCACACAGTCACCCTATCAGTCATCATCGGCATCATCACCTCTTCAAAGTCCAAGTCCCACTCAGCCACACACACCTGTTTTGAGTACCCAGCAACAGCAACACAGTTTAACATCCACAGTGTTAAATATGAAGAGTACCTCTGGTGCTGCTGCTGTAAGTGCTGCACCTTTGACACCTAGTAGTAGTGGCAGTAGAATTACATCAACATCTAGCTCCAGTAATAGGAGTATCAGAAACCACACATGACAGACAAAGCCAGGACAAATATATTAACAGCAGCACAGATGAGGAGGTGGAGGACAGATGGGACCACTGCTATGACCAATAAGTAAAGTGTGTCAATAATCTGAGAAGGAGGATAGAGTATGACAATGGTAAAAATACATACACAAATCACACCATGCCAGTCCCCCACCACCACCACTACAATACATATCTGCCACATTGTAGGTTGTACTTTATTTTTTTATTACTTGAAACCAGAGGGAATGCATGTCTGGATTTGGTAATAACTGACCATGAAGAACTTATCTCTAATATCCAAGTAAGGGAGCACTTGGGGAACAGTGACCATAACATGGTATCGTTTGAGATTAATTCAAAAAAACAAGTTGATATGAGTTCCACCAAAACACTGAATTTTAAAAAGGCCAACTTTAGCAGGTTTAATTCATCCCTTGGTCTCGTTGACTGGGATAAAATATTTTCAGGAAAAAACACAGAAGGTAAGTGGAATGCCTTCAAAATAACATTGCAAAAATATACATATACATTTATCCCTGTTGGAAACAAATACAAAAGAAGCAAATTAAAACCAATGTGGCTAACCAGTAAAGTAATTCATGAAATAAATAACAAGAAAGCGGCATTTAAACATTACAAAGCTGAGGGATCAGCAGAGGCATTTGCAGAATACAAAAATGTCAACAAAACCTGTAAAAAGGCTATTAAATTAGCTAGACTGGAGAATGAAAAAAATATTGCTAAGGAGAGCAAAAGCAACCCAAAAAAATTCTTTAAATACATTAATGGCAAAAAATTAAAGTCTGATAATGTTGGGTCCTTGTTATCTGAAACGGGTGCGATGGTCAAAGGGGACAGAGAGAAGGCAGATATTTTAAATAATTTCTTTTCTTCTGTTTTTACCAAGGAACACCCATTGGACAAGAATCTGCAAACTACTTTTACAGAACAGTCACAGCAAGCATGGGACTGGCTAACACAAGAAAAAGTGTTAAAACAATTGAATGGTGTCAAGGTAGACAAAGCTCCGGGTCCAGATGGTATACACCCACGGGTACTTAAAGAGCTAAGCCAGACCCTGGCCAGACCGATATATCTGATTTTCAGGGATTCTTTTATTTCTGGTATGGTGCCCATGGATTGGCGTAAAGCAGATGTGGTGCCCATATTTAAAAAGGGATCAAAGTCCCAGCCAGGAAATTACAGACCCGTAAGCTTGACATCTGTGGTAGGGAAGCTGTTTGAAAGGTTGCTAAGGGAATATATTCAAGAATTCTGCTGGAACAGGAATATCATTAGCAATAGCCAACATGGCTTTGTGAAAGATAGGTCTTGTCAAACGAACTTGATTGCATTTTATGAAAAAGTAAGTAATAATATAGATGAGGGAGCGGCGGTTGACGTGATCTATTTAGACTTTGCCAAGGCATTTGATACAGTTCCGCACAAGAGGTTACTGTACAAATTGAATGAAATAGGACTAGGGGAAAATGTTTGTGTATGGATTGGAAATTGGCTGAAAGATAGAATGCAAAGAGTGGTAGTAAATGGCTAGTTCTCCAGTTGGATAAACGTGATAAGTGGAGTGCCTCAGGGATCTGTCCTGGGTCCTCTTCTTTTTAATTTGTTTATTAATGACCTCCCAGAGGGCATAGGAAGCCATGTATCAGTGTTTGCCGATGACACAGAATTAAGTAAGGTAATAAAGTCTGAACTGGATGTGTCTTCATTACAAGAGGATTTGGACAAATTGAGTAACTGGGCAGGCAAATGGCAAATGAGATTCAATATAGACAAGTGTAAAGTTATGCATTTTGGGTATTATAATAAAAATGCAACATATAGTTTAAATGGTGTTTCTCTGGGGAAATCTACTAATGAAAAGGACTTAGGAGTAATGGTAGACAATAGACTTAGCAGTAGCATGCAGTGCCAGCTGGCAGCTGCAAAGGCCAATAAGATATTGGCATGTATTAAAAGGGGTATTGACTCAAGGGAGGAAGATATAATTATGCCTCTTTACAGGTCCATGGTAAGACCCCACCTAGAATATGCTGCTCAATTCTGGGCGCCCTTTCTGAAGAAGGACATTATGGAACTAGAGAGAGTGCAGAGGAGGGCTACAAAACTAGTAAGGGGAATGGAAAGTTTTAGTTATGAAGAGAGGCTAGAAAAGTTAAACTTGTACACACTAGAGAAACGGCGTCTTAGAGGGGATATGATAACACTATATAAATATGTTCAAGGCCCATATAAAGGGCTTTCAAAAAACCTGTTCATTAACAGAACAGTACACAGGACAAGGGGCCACCCGCTTAGACTTGAGGAAAGGAGATTTAATCTACAACAGCGGAAGGGTTTCTTTACAGTAAGGACAATAAAGGTATGGAATGCACTTCCGGAGGAGGTAGTGCTATCAAATACATTAGATGCCTTTAAAAGGGGCCTGGATACTTATTTAAAAGAGCATAATATAGAGGGCTATGCACGTTAGTATTGGGATTAATATTTAGTTAGGGCTTGTTGATCCAGGGAGAAATCTGATTGCCATTTGGAGTCAGATGCCTTCTTTTGGGTCAGCAATGGTAAACAGGAATAGGAAAAGGGTTGAACTGGATGGACGCAAGTCTTTTTTCAACCTAAATTACTATGTAACTATGTAACTATGTAACTATCATGAATACGTGCCAGTGTCACTTAAGCAAGAAAGTGTTGTGGGCAAAGGATAAATGCATTCTGCATACTAACACATTTCAAGCCATATTTTGCTGTTGGACTCACAAATTTGACTTTCAGCCACTTATTTCTAAACTTCAGCCCACAGAAGAAGTAATATTACAGTGAGAAATTTAGTACCTATGGGAAATATAGGTGAAAAATGTGTTAAAATAGGCTGAAAATGTGAACATAGGTGGAAAATTTGATAAATAGGTGAAAAGGAGGAAACTTTTGCATAGAAGAAAAGGTGACATTTTTCACACTTTTCACCACCCCTAGTAAAGAACTGCTTCATCAAGTTACTACCACTTACAAGGAGTCTGACTGAGATCTCTCCTTCACCATTCCCCTCTCTCTTGCCCTCTCTCCCACCTGCATCACTTTGTGATTAGTTCTGAAGCCTTTATATAAAAAATATATATATTTGCCTCCCTCATTTCCCTCAAAAGGATTTTTTTCTCAGTAGAGGTAAGGTGGAATCATTGTTTTTAACTGCATATACAAAATACATGTTCATATATTGGTGGCAGATAGGGACTTGCCTTAAGCTGGGGTGCCTTGATGGGGCAGGGAAGCTTTCCATATCCTTGGCCAAAAATATGACATTAAGCCCCACTTTATTTGTAGCAAATCATAGGTTGCTTGTTTGATGCACAGACCTTTTTTGTTCATGTTATATAAAACTGGCCATTTTCTAATGATTTGCTGAATATTCCACAAACTGTGGAAGTTTTAATAAAAATAACACAGCAAACATAGTAACATAATCCATCAAGTTCAACCTTTGCCTCATACCCTAGTGACATGAGAACTGCATAGCTTTCCTGCTATCAAATAAATTAGTTTTTATCAAACCTTCCTGATTTGCCTACTAATATACAGTATAACCCTGTATGTTCCCTTCTGAAAGAAACGTATCTAATCTTCTCTTAAATGTATCCATTGTATCTGCCATAGCCACCTCTTTGTGCAAGGAATTCCACAATTTAACAGACCTTACTGTAAAAAGTTCCTTCTTCTGCTGAAGTCTAAACCTCCTTTCCTCTAACCTTAAGGGGTGTCGCCTGGTCACCTGATCAGGTCTTGGAATGAATAGTTCACCACAGAAATCCTTGTATTGACCTCTCATAAACTTGTACATTGTGATAAGATCTCCTCTCAGTCGTCTTTTCTCCAGAGTAAATAAACCAAGTTTGTTCGGTCGTTCCTCATACGTCAAGTCCTCCATTCCCTTAATTCATTTTGTTGCTCTTCGCTGTACTCTCTCTAGTTCTAGTACATATTTTTTTAGAACTGGTGCCCAAAACTGTACCGCATATTTGAGGTGAGGTCTTACCAATGATTTGTACAATAGTAAAATGATGTTATCCACTCTTGTAACTGTATTTGGAGAGTTGTCCATTTACAACCACACACTGGTCCCTATCTTTCAACCAGTTTTGTATCCAATTGCAAAGGTTATCCCCTAGCACCAATTTACTTATTTTATACATCAGCCTTCTGTATGGCACTGCATCAAATGCCTTTGCCAAATCTAGATATACTTCATCAACTGCCTTACCATTATCTAAGTTGCTACTTACTTCCTCATAGAAGCTGAAAAGATTAGTTTGGCATGATCTATTGCTCATAAAACCATGTTAATTTCTTCTAATGATCTTTTATTTTTTTGTTGTATTCTTGAATATAATCCCTTATTATCCCTTCTAGCAGTTTTCCCACTATAGAGGCCAAACTCACAGGTCTATAATTCCCAGGTTCTGTTTTAATTCCCTTCTTAAATAGAAGCACTGTACTGGCACTGTGTTCCTGAAGAACCCTTGGATGTATAACATCAGGACCCAATGCTTTGTCAGTCTTAATTTTGTTCAGTCTTCCCATGACATCTTCTTGAGTTAACCCAATAGCTGATAATTGTATTGTTTTATTTGTTACTTGATGAGGTGCTTCTACCATTCCATATTCCCTTGTATGTACTGGTGCAAAGAAAGTGTTTAGAATATCAGCCTTTTCCTTAACCTCTCTAATCAACTTACTCATCTCATTTTTGAAAGGTCCAATGCACTGTCTTAAATTTTTTGCTATTTATATATTTGATAACCTTTTTTGGATTAGTCTTGCTCTCCGTTGCAATGGGATTTTCATTATCTATTTTTGCTACCCTAATTGCCTTTTTGCAATATTTGTTGCATTCCCTGTATTTTAAGAAAGAATGTTCAGTTCCTTCAGACTTAAATAGGTTAAATGCTCTTTTTTTTCCTTGCCATTTCCTTCTTTACATATGCAGTTAACCACACTGGTTGTGATTTTCTTCTTTTGTATTTGGTCCCCATTAGTATATACTGTTGGGTATATTTCTGCAACCTAAATTTGAATTCTGATCATTTTTTCCAGTATTTTTGCCTTTAAATAATGTATCCTAGTCTGTGTGTTGCATTGAAGCTCTTAACAATTTGAAGTTAGCTTTTTTAAAATTAAGAGTTTTGGTCGAACCTATACAGTTTTGCTTTATCAGACTAATCTAAAATGTAACCATGTTGAGATCACTGTTTCCCAAATGTTCACTTACCTTAATATTAGATATCATTTCTATGTTATTCGTTATCACTAGGTCCAATACATTGTTGTTTCTTGTCAGCACTTCTGCCATTTGAGACATGTAGCTTTCTTGAAGCATGCTCACAAACCTGCTTCCCTTTGGACTCTGACAGGTCTCATTTTTCCAGTTGATATCTGAATAGTTAAAATCTCCCAAAATTATAGTATGCCCAAGCTGGGCAGCTTTCCTCATTTGCAATAGCAGTTGGGCCTCAACATTGTCATCAATATTTGGTGGTTTGTAGCATATACACAGCAACACCTTTTTACCTTTTGCATCACATTTAGTCTTAATTTCTACTCACAAGGACTCCACATTATGGCCAGTTTACTCACTAATGTCATCCCTCAAAATTGGATTTAGCTCTGATTTCAAATATAAGCACACACCTCCCCCTTTTCTATTAATCCTGTGTCTCCTAAACTGGGAATGGCCCTCTATGTTTACACTCATGTGTATCATTCCACCACGTTTCTGTTATACCGCTTATGTCCAATTGCTCATTAACCACCAGCAATTCTATTTCTCCTGTCTACCATATTTCTTGCATTTGCTAGCATACAATTAATTTTGAAGTCATTACATATTTTACCCCCTACATGCCTTTTTTTCTACATCTTCATTTAATAGGAGTTCCTCCCTATTGACTACATTTAACCCCACCCTTTCTCCTACCCATGATCATTTGCTTGGACCCAGTTCCTGTATACTCTATATACCCAATTTTTGCTATCTATACCCTCCCCTTTTCCTAGTTTAAAAGCTTCTCCAAGCTTCTTAGCATTCTCTCCCTAGCACGGCGGCTCCTCTACCATTTAGGTGCAATCCTTTGCTTCCATATTGATTGTACCCAAGAGCAAAGTCAGCCCAGTGTTCTAAAAATACAAAACCCTCCTTACTACACCAATGCTTGAGCCATGCATTAAGCTCCCTGAGCTCCCTCTGCCTACCTGCACTTGCACATGGCACAGGGAGTATTTCAGAAAACACTACCTTAGAGGTCCTTGCCTTGAGTTTGCACCCCAAATCCCTGAAATCATTCTTTAGGGACCTCCATCTTCCTCTTAATTTGTCATTGGTACCAATATGTACCAAGACAGCTGGATCGCTTCCAGCCCCTCCCAATAATCTGTCAGCCCTGTCAGCAATGCGCCAAACTCGTGCATATTGTCCTGCATTCACGTTCCTGGTGGCAGATTACCCTATCTACCCTCCTAATCATAGAGTCCCCTATTACCACCACCTGCTTGGTTTCTGTCTACTCTGCATCCCATCTAACCTGGAAGGAGGACTGTTACACTGGCTGCTAGAGGAATCAGCTCTCTCCAGTATTGCCAGTTCTGAGCTACCCTCATCAACATCTTCACTCAGTCTTGCAAATCTGTTGGACTGAGTAAACTCTGAACTGGTATTCATCTTCCTCTGCCCACTACCCCCCTCCTTACTGTTACCCAGCTGCTTACCTGTTTCTCCTCATCTACTACTTCACCATTTTCACCAATAACCCCACATACTACCCGCTCTGTGAGTTCCAAACTCCTTTCCAGGTTTCCAAGGTCTCGCAATGTTGCAATATGTCTTTCCAAATCCAATATGCTAGACTCACACTTGGCACAGTGGTATGAACCCTGGAACGCTTGCTCCAAGTGTTCAAACATGTGACAAGAGGTGCACTGTGTGAGATTGTTTAACCTGCTATCACTCATGCTTGGTTTTACAATTCAAGTAGATTTATACTGTCCTCTAATGCTCACTCTAAGGTAAAGTAAACCAAATTTAAATGTGAATGCCGTAAATCCCTTGAAATTATCTTCACCACAGAGCTAAAGGATGCTTCACACATTACTCTTAATGGAAATAAGTGAGTAAGGATATGATCGCCTATTACTACAAAGGGAGCCATAGGGGGGCATAGGTCTCTGATCTAAATTACCTTTACTATCTCAGGCCTGTGCTTGATCTTAGTATGTACAGTATCACCCAATATACAAATCCATTATAATATTATACTCAATAAAAAATGAAAGTTTGTATGTGATTGAGAACATAAATATAAAGAAAAATATTTTTCCCAACATCCCTATTTCTTTTTACTGTCATATTCTCATATTCATATTCCTGTGAAAATACCTTCTTTTCTGGCATTATTAAGGCTTTTTTAAAGAGCGATTTCTCATCAGCAATCATTCTAGACTCGTTATTATCACCCACATTAAAAGGCTGGATAGAATGTATGTTCTTCTTAAAACATTTCTGAAATTCATCCTGAAAAATGAAAGTGAGATGTTAGTAAAACATAATCACCATTTGAATAGCGCAATAAGCTAAACAGAGTGTTTTTGTTATCTATTGAAGAACAGAATGGCATATTTGTTTAAATATCTGGGTTGATTCAGAGACACTGATGAGGGTTTACAAAATTATTTTCACACAAATGTAAGAGAGAAGATGTTGAGCACTGAATGCACTTGCACCTATTTATTGCTGATTTACAAACCTCATTTTATGCTTAGATGCCCTCTTTTCACCAGATGTGCAAAAGGGAGGGCAGTGGGTATATGTATGATGTTTGGGGTGTGCCATTCTTCTGGTCACAAGTTATGTACAAATTGATCTCAAGGGAAATAGGTACAGAAATCTTATTGTGCCTGCCTGTTAAGGATTTGTTCTCTTTGGTGTTGTGTGCTCCAAACTGTAGTAAGGCTTCTGTACATAAGTACTGGAGCAGGTTTCATGAAATTATATTTTATTTTGTGAAAGTAATAGAAAAGGCAGGACACATAGCATAACACCAACAATACCATATAGGCATATATTTAAGTGCAGGTATTCTCAAAAGAGCTGCAGTTATGACAATATAGCATAATAGAGGTAATTTTTTTATACCTATCCCCTGTCTAACCTTTACAGACGTTGCATCTCTCAGTGGAATAAGCGGTCAGAACATTAACTGTACTGTCAGTACAATATTTATTAAAACAACTTTTGATGAGTTTTGTGATTTACTTTTTAAAGCATTTTATATTACAGCTGATATTCTATAACCACTTATTCTAATAAAACTGCCAAGGTTTGAGCAGGGACAGACTTTAAAGGGATATTAATGTTTCATAATAAAAGCAGCTATAATTAATCATCATAGTATTTGGACTTTGGAGAGTGTTATTTCAATTCTGTCAGAGTTGTAGTTCAAGAGTAATTCAATGACAAAGTATCCCCCTCCCACCCCTTTTACTGATGTAACACTGTTCAGCCAGATTAGAAGGGAGGTGCCCAGGTAGACTGCAGAGAGGGACAATCTTTAATTAAGATAAGGGAAAAACTTGAAAAACTTGTCAAGGGGGGAGGACCTTCATTGTTGTCATTGGAAGAAGATTGTCCTCTTCTGTTATCTGTCTAGTCTTAAAACCAGATTCCACATCTGAGAAGAGATGGCTTACACTAGGTAAAAGGGGCGGGAGGGGAAACTTTGCTTATGAATATCTCTCAAACCATAAAGGTTTGAGAGATAAGACTTATATCGTTCTTCGTGTTTTTTTAATGCCTACAAAATAAAATAAAGATAAAACGAAGTATTATTATCCCTTTAAATTCTTTCCCCACTGGAATGTGTTGTCAGTTCTTTGTGTACACACAGACTGACTACTAGGGATGGGCGAAAAGTTTTGCCTCAAACCAATATCAGTGAAAAATTGCACTCCCCGCCTAGTGGGAAATTTCCCATGGAAAGTGACTTTTCTGCATTTTTTTACCTAGCTCATTTCATTGAAATCAATGGGAAGACTACATTTGCACACAACACATATCAAATTTTATTTTATTTCCCACAGGCATGGTATAAAAGGGGTCTGAGAGTGCCTGTGTTAGTGGAGTCTGAGGAAAGAATTTAGTTGAACAGGGATTTTTTTGGGTGGAGGGGTTGTTGACTGAGGGACAGTTAATAAAAAAATAAATGGATCAAAAAATGAAACAAAAATTGGTATGTAACGTGATAGAGACAAGGGCCCCCTGATATAAGTTGTCACTGGGGCACACTGATACTTGATGGGAAAGAGTATTTTGTAGAGTATGAGGCCTGAGGAAACATTAATTTGTAGTACTTAGTCTTGTTAGACCCAAGCCCTGAGAAAACATATATTTTTAGGACTTTGGCTAGCTTCACAAGTCCTAATGAATCAGAGATACTTTTTTGCACTCAGGCATGTTAGCATTACAAGTCATGAGGAATCAGAGATCATTTTTTTTAGCACTCAGGCTCATTAGCGTCACAAGCCCTGTGGAATCAGAGATGATGTTTTGTACTCAGGCTTATTAGTGTAGGAATCAGAGATTAATTCTGCTTTTGCCTCAGAATCAGTACTAAAACTAGATTCAGGTAGAGTATTGCTACTGGCACGTGAAGCCTGTCCTAGTCGCACATCACTATTGCCGGACCCCATTCCCACTGTGTCAGTGGTGGTCTGTGGCACACTAGCCTGCTCATCAACATCATGCTTCCCTTGCAATTCAACAGCAGCAGGAATCACAGGGCCAGGGGAATGTTGTGGGCTCCCTTACCATTTGTCTGGCTGCTTGCCTTCACTTCCACTTCCACCTCAGCAGGAGGATCTACTGCAGTTACAAAGTCCCACCACCAGCTGCATCAATACCATCATCTTAACCATCACCCTCTCCATCACTCTCAACACAGTCTAGCTTATGCGTGTTAGTAGTAGTGGGACTGCTTAAGAAAGGCAAGTGTGACTTAAGGTCCCCTGCTGTCACACTTGCCATCATGTCCTCCCCCCCCCCCGAGTAACACAAGGCACACTGGCAGTACTAGCAGCAGGCACAGGTATCTGATATATCCTTTTCACACTGCTACCCACTTCATCCTGTGCCTGTGCCACTATTTTCCCCAAGATCCCAAGGGATGATTTAAGGGGACTGGGCATCATTGGGACTGGGGAATTAGGGATTCCTGATCCTTCAGTGCTAGTGGTCATCACTACCTCCTCCTCCACAGACTCACTGGATGCATAATGGTCCTTCCAGCTCTTTCTTTGTAATCCTGGTGCTCATAGTGATAGCACAAACTATAAGCTTTTGCTACCTTAATTTTCCTAAATAAAGCACTGAAAAACAGCCTACTACCCTCTCTCTCTCTCTCTATCTCTCTCTGTCTGCTTTTGTTGTATTTCATTTGCTGGAAAACTCACCTTTTTGACACTAAAACATCCAGTACATGTAAGTATAGGGGCAGGAAGTTTGTAGCCATTGAAATAAATAACGAAAACATTTTGGTAATAAGCAAAAACAACAAAGATAAAGTGGAACATCGTGGGACCATTTGTCCACCCCTGCTGGCCACTTTTTTTTGTAAGTACCCACTTTTAATTATATGTTATGTCATTTGTGCCTCCCCTTTTCTATTCCTTTCAGTTTAGATATGGGTGTCTCAATTATAGATGTCTACAGCTGGGCAACACAAGCCCTGAGTGGAGATGTAATTTCCCCATGTCCAAAATTGTTATATATATAGAATAATCTATTTTACAACTATGATTTTTATGAGTATCACTGTATCAGACATACCATGTGCCACTGCCATTATGTTTGGGTAATAATGAAATCTCACACTTAACACCCTTTCCTCTTTTACACTTTCTTTTTCTACATTGTCCCCATTAAAGTATCAGTTTGTTAAAGAGGAACTAATAAATTGCATCATAAGTAACAAACACAAATTCCCAATTCTAATGGAAATTAACTGGAGATGTCACTGGCATTGAAGGAGTTAAAGACCCATCTAAAGCAATGTGAATTATTATTTGATCCCAGTAGTACAGCTGATTTACCCTGCAGTCACTTTTCTATAAATGCCTCTGAATGTTTAACACACCAATGGGTTTAGCATTATCACAGTGTGATGGTTAAAATTGGATTTGAAATTATAGTATAATAATAATAATAATAATAATAAAAAATATATATTGGATAGTTGGTGCTTTTTCCCATTAAAGGTGGTAACCTGAGCATACCCATTGGCAGAATTTTCAAATGTAACTGATGACACCACGACAGTGACAACAGCATTCTGAAGAGCAACAGATTGTGTTATGAACCAAAGACAGGATGAAAGGCAGATTTTAAAAGAATAGAAATCGGAAAAATGTGGAAACTGATAGATGGAAATAATTTTTCAACATCCCTACTTAGCAAATGTGAAAGGTAATAACAAATAAAGTCAGCATTTTGACTAATCAACTGATACTAATACAATATATGGATGTCAAACTTCTGTTACATTCCTAAAACTTGATTTTCTAGTTTGTCAACAAGTAGATGGATTTCATTCACAGTTTACCATTTTAATTCTGTATCTGACTAGTCAAAAAACAGCTGCATAGATCAAGAATGTCATGTAGATGACTGCATTTGAAAGTAAAATTATATACATTTTCCGTGTTGCAGACCTCTCTAGAATTCAAGGGATTAAAAGTCCCAGTTCAAAAAATATGCATTTGGAGAATTTGTTATCCCCTATTTTGCAGATTCTTGCTTCAGAATTGTTCCTCTTTTCTTTTGTGCATAAGGCCTAGTAGGCATTATACATGAACTTAGTATTTAACCTTTTAAGAGCCAGATTTGTACATTAAGTACACTGTAATATAAGAGCACCTTGTTTTAAGCAATTCTATGTTTGTATAACATATGGGCCTATGTCTCTTTAATGGCCAACAAGAGCTGGCATAGTGAATTATACCTTACTTTTATAGGCTCAGATATATCCATTGCTGACTCAAGAGAACTGAAATACTCACAGTAGTTCTTAGCAGTATAACACTGGCTTCTTTCAGGTCACATGGTACACATTGACACCAGACATCCCACTCTGGTTTCCAATGAAAGAGCAGAAGAAGGAAACCAAGAGAAAGAATATAACCAAGAATGCATAGCGCTTGACGCCATCTCTCTGTTCTATATCCAATAATTTCCTGCAACATTAAAGAAACAAGTAAATAAGCTGAGTGTAAAAGTTAAACGTTTTGAACAGAAAAAAACACATAAAGTAGAGCTCTCTCCAATGGGGATGATAATGCAAAAATAACAGTGATAAATGCTTACAGTTAACTTATGATAAAAGAAGCCTGTAGCATATTTCAAATAGAGAACAAGTATATCATATACATGGGAACTGTCAGTGGTGATCATAGAAAGCTGTAAGAGAATTAATCATGAATAAGGTGATGACGGTGATGAAGATTATTACAATGGAGGCCTTGTGCTAGGCAGGTCAGCTTTGTAGAAATGCCACAGAATTTTTGTCATATATATTTATATATAGTTGTAACTGATAATAGTAGACTCACAATTACTAACATGGATTTTACAGAAAGAGAGGAAGCCATTGCATGTTCCACAACATGTTATTTTTAAACAGGATGTGATCTGCATATATAAATAAAAGTTGTGGCGCAACTTGTTTACATGGCTAGAATGTTTACATACATTGGCTTAATAATCTTGGATAACAAAATTCTAATGTCCCTAATAATGGCCACCTCCTATGTCGATTGGTAGATAATGCAAGTGTAACAGGAAAAGAATAAGAAAATAAAGTTCACTAAAAACAAATGTGTTAACAAAGTAAAACAAAACTAGCACTCAACTAGTAATAAATCTAAAATACATATATTGATCATGTATTAAATGAAAAAATGCATATAACCAGAGGGTTGAAAAACTAGAATCTGGTAGCAAAACATGATTAACATAATTTGTAAGTGCTTCACTATGAAAATAAAGGAGGTTCACATGTTTTGCACACTTCTAACTTTTGTAATATTTTAAAGAACAACCAGTTTCACAACTGCATTATTTGTTTTTGAAACTGTACAAAGTACACCCTCTTTGAATTATATGGTTTTACATACCAGGACATAATAACAATCATCTGTTCCTTAGCAGGTCTAAAACTTAGGTATATACAACCTCAGATGAACAACAACACATGACATATTACATTGTGTTATGATTTATTTAACAAAAATAAAGGCAAAATGGAGAAGCCATGTGTGAAAAACTAAGTACACCCTTACTGCTTCCATTGGACTTAAGATGCTAAGTAGCAGACAGGTGCTGCTAATCAAATGCCCTTGATTAATTGATCATCAGAAAGTGTGGCCACCTCTATAAAAGCCAAAATTTTAGCAGTTTGCTGGTCTGGAGCATTCAGGTGTGTGTGAACACAATGCCAGGAGAAAAGACATCAACAATGATCTCAGAGAAGCAATTGTTGCTGCCCATCAATCTGGGAAGTGTTATAAGGCCATTTCAAAACAATTTAAAGTCCATCATTCTACAGTGAGAAAGATTACTCAAAAGTGGAAAACAGTTGGCAATCTTCCCAGGAGTGGACATCCCAGCAAATTCACCCCAAGGTCAGACCGTGCAATGTGCAGAGATTTTGCAAAAAACCCAAGCGTTACATCTCAGACTCTACAGGCCTCAGCAGGTTAAATGTTAAAGTTCATGACAATACAATTAGAAAAAGAGTGAACAAGTATGGTTTGTTTGGAAGAGTTTCAAGGAGAAAGCCTATTCTCTCTAAAAAAAACATGGCAGCACGGCTTCTGGAACAATGTCCTTTGGACAGACAAGACCAAAGTGGAGATGTTGTGACATAATGCATGGTGCCACGTTTGGCAAAAACCAAACACAGCATATCAGCACAAACTCCACAAACACCTCATACTCAAGCACAGTGGTGGAGGGGTGATGATTTGGGATTGTTTTGCAGCCACAGAACCTGGGAACCTTGCAGTCATGGAGTTGACCATGAACACCTCTGTATACCAATGTATTCTAGACTCAAATGTGAGGCCATCTGTCAGACAGCTAAAGCTTGGCCGAAATTGGGTCATGCAACAGGACAATGATCCCAAGCACACCAACAAATCTACAACAGAATGGCTAAAAAAGAAAAGAATCAAGGAGTTGCAATGGCTCAGTCAAAGTTCAGACCTCAACTCGATTGAAATGCTGTGGCGGGACCTTAAGAGAGCTGTGTATAAACAAATGCCTGAAAGCCTCAATGAACTGAAGCAATGAAGTAAAGAAGAGTGGGCCAAAATTCCTCCACAACAATGTGAGAGACTGTTAAAGTCATACAGAAAACAATTACTTCAAGGTATTGCTGCTAAAGGTGGTTCTACAAGCTATTGAATCATAATATATACTTAGTTTTTCACACATGGCTTCTCTATTTTGGCTTTATTTTTGTTAAATAAATCATGGCACGGTGTATGTATGTATGTATGTATCTTTATTTATATGGCGCCACACAGTGTACGCAGCGCCTTACAATAGACATATGGTACAATAAATAATAAGGGATGAAATAAGTGCGACATTCATAGAAACAATGGGAGAGAGGTCCCTGCCCCAAGGAGCTTACAGTCAAAATGGATAAAGGGAGACATACAATGGGGTAAGAGGGTGTTAAGTGCTGAGATTACAAGTGCTGAGTTTGGCCAAAGGCAGTGCATGGTCCTAGTGCCTAGTGTAATATGTCATGTGTTGTTGTTCATCTGAGGTTGTATTTACCTAATTTTTAGACCTGCTAAGACCTGCTAAGGAACAGATAATTGTTATTATGTCCTGATATGTAAAACCATAGAAAGGGTGTACTTTCTTTTTCACACGACTGTATATCTTTATTTATATGGCACCACACAGTGTATCCTTCTTATTGTGCGGGAGTACATCCGGCCCTAGGGTGGAAGTGTAAAACGGTGACATACACAAGTGCTGATAAAAAACTCACTCCTTTATTGAATCATTAAAATTCACAGACATGGATGCATTGGAACGACTTCAATGAAGTCGGTACAGGTAAACTGTCTGACGCGTTTCGAGAGTAGAAAGCTCTTAACCATAGACACACAGGGGTAGATTTAAAGGCAGGCGTTAGAAAAAAAAAAGTCATGTGTTTTAACGTGCAGTAAGCCATTTAAAGGCCCGTCTTATGAACAGCTAAGGGCAATTCGCTAATCCTTACGGCCAGTAAACTTTCGTGCACTAAGACTCATGGAACAAGATTCCCCAAAGCCATTTAAAGGTGTGTGGTACTGCTAACTGCAGAAAAAAAAGATACATTTAACGGGCAAAAGTTAAGACCCAGTTTTGTTAACCGTAAAATGCATAACGGCAAAAAGAAACCACCATCGCACAAAATAAAACAGACAAACAGCATACAGCACAAGCATGCAAATGGAAAAATTAACCTGTGCTATGCCAAAATAACAAAAAAACATGCCCATGCACCACATATCACTGTCACACACAATATTATTATTATTATTATTCTTTATTTATATAGCGCCAACTAATTCCGCAGCGCTGTACAATTGGGAATAGACATACAGAGGTATTAAATAGTACAATCAGATGTGTAGAACAGGAGGATCAGAGGGCCCTGCTCGTGAGAGCTTACAGTCTAGAGGAAGGTAGGTTTGATACAGAAGGAGTAAGTGCTATTGCGTTTAAGTGCCTCCTGCCACATGAACTGCCAGTCAGTGGGTTGGAGTGAGAAGTGCTGTTGAGTGCAGTAGTCCGTGCAAGGGGTGAATCTTGGTGATGATGTTTATGGAGGCAGTTGATAAGCCTCCCTGAAGAGGTGAGTCTTCAGGGAGCGTCTGAAGATTTGAAGGCTGGGGGAGAGTCTGATGGGGCGGGGGAGGGAATTCCACAGCTCAGGTGCAGCACGGGAGAAGTCTTGTAGGCGGGAGTGGGAGGATGTGATAAGAGCTGTGGAGAGCAGAAGGTCATGTGCAGAGCGAAGATGGCGGGCGGGAGTATATTTGGAAATGAGAGATGAGATATAGGGGGGTGCAGTGTTAGTGAGGGCTCTATAAGTTAGCACCAGAGTTTTGAATTTTACTCTGTATGCTAACGGGAGCCAGTGTAGGGACTGACAGAGGGGTGTGGTGTTACAGAAGCGATGAGTGAGGTAGATTAGTCTTGCAGCAGAGTTCATTATGGACTGTAGCGGGGTTAGTCGGGTGAGAGGCAGGCCAATTAGTAAAGAGTTACAGTAGTCAAGACGGGACATGATGAGTGTTTGGATTAGAATTTTGGTAGTGTCTTCTGTGAGAAAGGGTCGAATTCTAGAGATGTTGCGGAGGTGGAGGCGGCATGAGTTGGAGATTGACTGGATGTGAGGAATGAAGGATAGGGCGGAGTCAAATGTGACCCCCAGGCAGCGTGCTGTAGGGGTTGGTGTGATGGAAGTGTTGTTAACGGTGAGGGAAATATGTGGGATAAGGCTGGTTGTAGATGGAGGGAAGAGAATTAGTGGGAAGAAATTAGAGGGAAGAGAATGTGTCTACAACAGAGTAGACACATTGAAACCTTAGGGTGATCATTTGGTTATCAAGAAAGTTACTTCCACAATCAGTGTGAATCGCAGCCTATTTGGCTACATGTTTTATTTATCCTGCCTGTTAGTTTTTAGCTAAGTCAAATAGCTGTTTGGTTAACCCCTATAAACCACAACAATTAATGCAAATGAATATTCACAATGTTGCACTAGTTGTGCTAAGGGGTAGGAATCTGTTGTTCAAAACCAACCCACATATGACCATACATCACTGTCATGTTATTTGGCTCCAGTGGTGGATTGCAAGTTGAATTTGGACAAGGTTGTATATGACAACTCATGTTGTAACATTCTACAACCATGTAACCTGGGCAGAAGTTGTGTTCACTGCATTGCTTGGCAATGGTTGGATTCATCTTTGCCACCTAATCTATCAGTAACCACAAACAATATTGGACAGGATTCAAATGTAGAAGTGCTTGTTTTATTTAGGGGGAAAATAAAAAGTTGGGCCCTTTAGTTTTCCTTTTTTTTGGGGGGGACCTTGGACTGGCTGCCAGACCTGGGTGCCCTAGCTGACTGTCTGGTCACCCTTTTCACCCTTGGGGTTGTTTTAGGGGTCACACTTGGGGGAGAGGTGGGTGCAGTGGAACCCTCTGTAGACCACTGCTCCCTCTCCAGATGCAGGTTCTTACTGCTGGTTGTGGTCGCTAAACTCCAACAGCAGCTGCCCTATCATGTCCATCATCCCTGTACATTACTGACTCATCTCTGCAGTCAGTACCACCTGTTTTACCTCCAGGGCGTGAATATTGGCTTGTAGTCTGGCTTGTTCCTCAGGGAATCCCTTTGGATCCTTCTCAGGTACCTGTTGGTCCTCTGGGATTCCCTGATTTGCCTCCTCTGTAGCACCAGGCACTCCGCCTCCACCCTACTGCTGACTACACTGCTGGAGGAGGATGTTCCTGGTGAGGCTGCTGCTGGTGGTACTGATGAGGCTGCGGGTGAGGCTGGTGCTGGTGAGGCTGGTGCTGGTGGAGAGGCTGCTGTGGAAGATGGCCATGGGACTTTGAGCTGCCCATTGATCTCACTGGTGGTTGTTGGTGGTGGTGGTGTGAAGTCTTCCCTTGGTTGAGGGTGCTGGGGCTCCCCAATCAGACTCAGGTGTTCTTATTTCAGTGGCCAGGGGTCATACCTTGGTCACTGGCAGCTGCTTGGCCCTGACCTAGGATCATACCTGTGCCCATGCGGGGGAGCAATCCAGGAGGTTAGGTCCATCTGATGGGCATATGGGCCATATTGAGGAGTGGCCACTGCCCCGGGCAGCCAGTGCCTTCCTGGTGGTGGTGCTGCAGGGTAATACCTTGTAGAGGTGGACGGATGCATTCACCTCTCCTCGTGTTGAATCCAGTCACTTTGGGAGCTTGGGGCAGGTGGTGCAGCAGGTGGTGGTGCAGCGGGTAGTGCAGCAGGTGGTGGTGCGGTGGGTGGTGCAGCAGGTGCAGAAGGTGGTGGTGCAGCAGATGGTGCAGCAGGTGCAGAAGGTGGTGGTGCAGCATATGCAGAAGGTGGTTCAGCTGGTGGAGATGGGGGGTGAGGTGAACAGTTGCCAGCCCCCTCCTCTTGCTCCCTAAGAGGAATCTCCTCACCAGGGGATGGGTATGCCTCCTCCTCCACGGCCTCCTGCTGTGTTGCAGGCCTGTACGCTGTGTGGGGAAATGACTAGTGATGAGCGAGCACCCCAATGCTCGGGTGATCGGGTGCTCTGACCGAGAACCCCCTGAGGCTCGAGTGCTCGGCCGAGCACCCGAGCCCCATTGAAGTCAATGGGAGGACTCGAGCATTACACCAGGCACCCCCTGCTCTGATGAGGGGAGGGTGCCTGGTCCATAGGAAAAGGGCAGAAAAAGATGGAAACACTACAGAAATGGTTCAGGGACAGCATAGGGAGGATGTCTGGATGCATCTTTGGCCTCCAACATCGCTGCTGGGAACGATCTTTCGCCCGTAGTACGCCATTTTTACAGACTGACCATAAAACACACAAAAAGGAAAATAAAAACGACTTTAGGCGAAAAATTGTTACCAAACAATATTTGCTGTATATTTACTTGTATATCATCTGCAAATTATCCCAAAAATTTCCTTGATTTTCGGAAGTGAGGCCATGATTAAGAGGGAAACGTGCGCAGAGGCAAATTCTCCCAAAAATTTCCTTGATTTTCAGAACGGAGGCCATGATTAAGAGGGAAACGTGCACAGAGGCAAATTCTCCCAAAAATTTCCTTGATTTTATTGAACTGAGGCCATGATTAAGAGGGAAACGTGCGCTGAGCTGACCATCTAAAACATTATGGGTGAGGGTCTGCTGCAGAGCTGACCATCCTAAACATTATATGCGAAGGCCCGCTAGTGAGCTGACGCTATAAAACATTATATGAGAGGGCCCGCTAGAGAGCTGACCCAATAAAACATTATATGAGAAGGCCCGCTGGTGAGCTGACCTATATAAAAATTGGCAAACAGGGCCCGCTGGTGAGCTGGCCCTATATAAAAATTATAGCACAGGGCATATGGAAGAGGAGGAGGAGGATGAGAAGATTAAGAGTCAACCATATACCCGTTTTTTGGGTGGAAGGGGTGAATGGGAATACATAGTATTCCCATCATTGTAAATAACATATATAAAGTGAGTTTATGTTCCCCCGGGGCTTTCCTCCAGTGGAGTGGAGAAGTCAGGGGAAATCCAGGCCTTGTTCATTTTTATAAGTGTCAACCTATCAGCATTGTCGGTGGAAAGGCGGATACGCTTATCTGTTATGATGCCACCAGCAGCACTAAATACCCGCTCAGACAGAACGCTGGCGGCAGGGCAGGCCAGCACCTCCAAGGCGTACAGTGCCAGTTCATACCACGTGTCCAGCTTGGACACCCAGTAGTTGTAAGGCACAGAGGGATCATTGAGGACGCTGACACGGTCTGCTACGTACTCCTTCACCATCTTCCAAAACTTTTCCCTCCTTGTGACACTAGGCTGCGCATCAGGGTGAGGGTGCTGGCGGGGTGTCATGAAGGTGTCCCACGCCTTGGAGAGTGTTGCCCTGCCTTTCTCGGAACTGCTGTGTGCTCCCCTTTTCTCCCCTTCTCGGTTGGCCAAGGTAGCACGTACTCTGCCGCCAGCGTTGTCAGATGGAAAATTTTGGAGCAATTTTTCAACAAGAACCTTCTGGTATTGCACCATTTTGCTTGTCCTCTCCACCGGAGGAATGAGAGATGAGAAATTCTCTTTGTAGCGGGGGTCCAGAAGGGTGAACACCCAGTAATCCGTGTTGTCTAAAATGCGTACAACGCGTGGGTCACGGGAAAGGCAGCCTAACATAAAGTCAGCCATGTGTGCCAGAGTACCAACAGTCAAGATTTCGCTGTCCTCACCAGGAGGATGACTCTCAATATCCTCATCCTCTTCCTCCTCTTCTGCCCACCCACGCTGAAGAGATGGAACTAAAGTTCCATGGCTACCCTCTGTAGCGGAGGCAACCGTGTCTTCCTCCTCCTCCTCCTCCTCCGCCTCCTCCAATTGTCGCTGAGAAGGCGAAGTGAGGGTGCTCTGGCTATCACCTTGTGTAAGCTCTTCCTCCCCCATTTCCACCTCTTCCACATGCAAAGCGTCGGTTTTAATTGTGAGCAGCGAGCGTTTCAGTAGACACAGAAGTGGGATGGTTACACTGATAATAGCGTTATCGCCGCTCACCATCTGTGTCGATTCCTCAAAATTGCGTAAAACCTCGCAGAGGTCTGACATCCATTCCCACTCCTCACTTCTGATTACAGGAAGTTGAACGGAGAGGCGACGACCGTGTAACAGCTGGTACTCCACTACTGCCCTCTGCTGCTCACAAAGCCGGGCCAACATGTGGAAGGTGGAGTTCCAGCGCGTGCTCACGTCACACAGCAGCCGGTGAGCTGGCAATTGTAAGCGCTGCTGCAGCTTCAACAGGCCGGCTGAAGCTGTTGATGACTTACGGAAATGTGCACACACGCGGCGCACCTTGGTCAAGAGATCATGCACATTGGGGTAGGTTTTTAGAAATCGCTGCACCACTAAATTAAATACATGCGCTAGGCATGGTACGTGTGTGAGCTTGCCGAGCTCCAAAGCCGCCACCAAGTTACGCCCATTATCACACACAACCATGCCTGGTTGCAGGTTGAGTGGCGAGAGCCACTGCTCGGTCTGGTGACTAATCCCCTGCAACAGCTCTGAGGCCGTGTGCTGTTTGTCCCCAAGGCAGATCAGCTTCAGCACGGCCTGTTGACGCTTCCCCACTGCAGTGCTACACTGCTTCCAGCTACTGGCTGATGGGGGAGTGGCGCTGTGTGTAGAGAATTCGGAGGTGGAAACGGAGGAGGAGGAGCCAATAACGTAGGTGCTGGTGGAAACCCTGATGGAGGTAGGGCCCGCAATCCTCGGCGTGGGTAGCACCCGTGCCATCCCAGGGTCCGAGTCGCTCCCAGCCTCCACGACATTCACCCAGTGTGCCATCAGGGAAATGTAGCGTCCCTGGCCACAAGCACTTGTCCATGTGTCAGTCGTTAAGTGGACCTTCCCAGTAACTGCGTTGGTCAGGGCACGGGTGATGTTACGGGACACATGGTGGTGTAATGCGGGGATGGCACACCGGGAAAAGTAGTGGCGGCTGGGGACCGCGTACCGAGGGACAGCTGCTGCCATCAGGCTGCGGAAGGACTCAGTCTCCACAAGCCTAAATGGCAGCATTTCGATGGCCAGTAATTTGGAAAGGTGTGAGGTTAGTGCTATGGCCTGTGGGTGGGTGGCTGGGTACTTTCTCTTGCGCTCAAATGCCTGGGGTAACGACATTTGGACGCTGTGCTGGGACAGGGAAGTGGATGTGGTCGCTGATGGTGCTTCAGATGCTACAGATGCAGGGCGGGAGGTATGCGGGCCTGCGCCTTCGACAGGCGATTGGCCGGCACCGAAAACAGGGGAAGAGGAGGCAGTGGTGTGGCCTGCAGACACAGATGGGCGATCCAGGCGTTCCTCCCACTTACTACGGTGCTTGGATGCCATGTGTCGGATCATGCTGGTGGTGGTGAGGTTTCTAGTGTTCATGCCTTGGCTCATTCTGGTGTGGCACAGGTTGCAAACTACAATTCTTTTGTCGTCCGCACTTTCCTTAAAAAAACGCCATACCGCGGAACACCTACCCCTTGGCAAGGGAGATTTACGCAAGGGGGTGCTCCGTGGAACATTTGCGGGCCGGTTTGGTGCGGTCCGCCTTCTTTCTGTAGCCACACCACTGCCTCTTCCAGCCTGTTGCGGTGCTGCAAATGGCTCACCCTCAGGACTGCTGACATCGCTCGGCTCTACACCTTCCCAGGTGGGGTCAGTCACCTCATCGTCCACCAAGTCCTCCTCCACTTCCTCACTCTGATCATCCTCCTCAAGTCTTGATCCCACCACATACTCAGTCATTGACAACTGTATAACATTCTCCTCAACAAGGTCTTGAGACGGAAATAGTGGTTGATTTAATGGCAACTGTGTCTCATCATCATCATCATCATCCACTACTTCCTTTGACCTTAAATGCCGTTCACATCTGTCATCTTCTTGTGATTGGGTAGCCTCTAGAGGTTGTGAATCAGGGCACAAGATGTCATGTTCCTCTGCAAGCGTGCTTGGAGAGAGGGTCAAATGAAGGATTGGTGATGAGACGAGCTCCTCACTATATCCCAGTGTGGGATCACTTCTTTGACCAGACCGTGTATGGTGGGAGGAAGGATGATCAGAGTGAGGATTATGTTGACCAGACTCTTGGCTACTGAGAGTGGACTTGGTGGAAGACAGGGTGGTGCTTAACCGACTGGAAGCAGTATCAGCTGTCATCCAACCGACCACCTGTTCGCAGTGGTCGGACCTCGAGAGTGATGTCCTGCGACGCCCTGTAAAATTACACATGAAGCTAGGTATGGTGGATGTCTTTCTTTCTTGTGCTCTGGCACCAGGCACAGTTTCTCCGCGTCCTGACCCGCGCCCTGAACTTTCAGGATCACGTCCACTTCCCCGTCCCTTTTTACCCGCCTTCTTCATCTTACACAGAATATGTGACTTTAATATTTGAGTTTGAAAACTTAACAGTATTTCTTATTATTCTGCAACTCTGCAGAGTACACAGAATAGGCTGCTAAACGGCGGTGAAACACACTGAATGGAATATGTGACTTTAATATTTGAGTTTGAAAACTTAACAGTATTTCTTATTATTCTGCAACTCTGCAGAGTACACAGAATAGGCTGCTAAACGGCGGTGAAACACACTGAATGGAATATGTGACTTTAATATTTGAGTTTGAAAACTTAACAGTATTTCTTATTATTCTGCAACTCTGCAGAGTACACAGAATAGGCTGCTAAACGGCGGTGAAACACACTGAATGGAATATGTGACTTTAATATTTGAGTTTGAAAACTTAACAGTATTTCTTCCTATTCTGCAACTGTGCAGAGTACACAGAATAGGCTGCTAAACTGCGGTGACACACACTGAATGGAATATGTGACTTTAATATTTGAGTTTGAAAACTTAACAGTATTTCTTCCTATTCTGCAACTGTGCAGAGTACACAGAATAGGCTGCTAAACTGCGGTGACACACACTGAATGGAATATGTGACTTTAATATTTGAGTTTGAAAACTTAACAGTATTTCTTCCTATTCTGCAACTCTGCAGAGTACACAGAATAGGCTGCTAAACGGCGGTGAAACACACTGAATGGAATATGTGACTTTAATATTTGAGTTTGAAAACTTAACAGTATTTCTTATTAATCTGCAACTCTGCAGAGTACACAGAATAGGCTGCTAAACGGCGGTGATACACACTGAATGGAATATGTGACTTTAATATTTGAGTTTGAAAACTTAACAGTATTTCTTATTATTCTGCAACTCTGCAGAGTACACAGAATAGGCTGCTAAACGGCGGTGAAACACACTGAATGGAATATGTGACTTTGATATTTTAGTCTGAAGACTTAACAGTATTTCTTCCTATTCTGCAACTCTGCACAGTACACAGAATGTGCTGCTACACTGCGGCGAAGCACACTGAATGGAATATGTGACTTTGATATTTTAGTTTGAAGACTTAACAGTATTTCTTCCTATTCTGCAACTCTGCACAGTACACAGAATGTGCTGCTACACTGCGGCGAAGCACACTGAATGGAATATGTCACTTTGATATTTTAGTTTGAAGACTTAACAGTATTTCTTCCTATTCTGCAACTCTGCACAGTACACAGAATGTGCTGCTAAACTGCGGCGACGCACACTGAATGGAATATGTGACTTTGATATTTTAGTTTGAAGACTTAACAGAATGTGCTCTAATCTGCAACTTTGCACACTAAACAGAATGTGCTCTAATCTGCAACTTTGCACACTAAACAGAATGTGCTCTAATCTGCAACTTTGCACACTAAACAGAATGTGCTCTAATCTGCAACTGTGCACACTAAACAGAATGTGCTCTAATCTGCAACTTTTCACACTAAACAGAATATTTTTTTTTTTTTGTTTTTTTGTTTTTTTCCCCCCACACAAAATAACCTGCTGCCCCCACACACAGTAGTCCTAAAAAGGACTTTTGGTTCTTTTTTTTCACAATTTTTTTTTTTCCTCCCTACACTGCCTTTCCCTTCCTATCCTCAGCTCTCCCTGGCTCAGACTGAGCCGAACTCGATGGTCAGGTGCTATACAGCACCCGACCACGGGTTCTGGCCAGCCAATCAGTGTAATGCCAGCAGCCAACATGGCTGCTGGCATTACACCGATGTCAGAGCCTCCCTGCACGTTTATTGGCTGCGCAGCAGCCGCAAAACGTGCGGGGAGGAGACCCGAACATGGCGGGCGAGCACATGCGGTACTCGTACGAGTACCGCCATGTGCCGAGCAGAGCGATGCTCGAGCCGATCCGAGCATCGGCCGAGCATGCTCGCTCAACACTAGAAATGACATGATGTGATTAGTAATGTAAGTAATGACAGAATGAATGCAAGATCATCCAACTGACATGTGAATCTCTGAGTGTCATGATGGTATCCTATGCATTGTGTTGCAATGCATGGGATACCACTTTGGCAATTACAGATTTATGAACTTGACAGGATTCTGTACATGATATCTGTCCAAGTTCATTCCTCCAGGCCAACAATAAGGTCAGTGATGAAAGATTTCTCTGATTCAGGCCTGTTGCTGTTTGGATCAGTCGCTCAATCTTTCTGAGTGACCCAGCCTTGCTTGATCATAGATATCCATCTATCATGGGCCTTTGGTGTCAGTGGTTGACATTTGGTTTCTATGTGTATCCTGCAAATAATAGTGGATGGTGTAACATCCATCCATGGCATCACCACTCCTGAGTATCCATGTGAAAAACAAATGTATGATATGACAGTTCAAGTGAGAGTAAATGATTGCATACACAATACAAAGGTCTATTTGGTTCTCCTCTAATTCCACAGTGTTGGTTATTTTAAGGCCTGTGTGTTGCACAAACACCCAGTTAGTCTCAGTGGCACTGTGTTGTGCATCCTCATCCGTGCTTATTGAGATTCAGTGAGCGGTGATGAAGACCTGATGAAGTGAAGGTAAAGTAGAAATTATGACTTCTCCAGTGATATAAATTCTCAATTTCCAATGTTTTTCTATGGAGTCTATACAGTGAGACCTATAAAGCTTGATTCATTTTATTGACTGGTCTCCATAGACTAACATGGGAATTGGGGAAGTGATAGTATGTAAGAGTTAACTTCACTCCATCATCTCTTTTTCAACACTTAGTGAATGTCCCCTGGTAGAACCTTGCCATTTGTGCTTGTATTGTGTCCTGTTTTTCACCCTCATGGTGCTGTGTTGGTGCAGTTGTGTGGCTGAATAATGGGCATGTGTTGAGTTGTGACTGTGCTTGTTTGTGATGGTAGTGTTGGTTGATGTGGTGTGTGGTTAATTGATGATGCACTTACCGATGATGTGGAGGTTCCTCTCATCCCCATTGTCCGATCCTCCAGGGACCCCCTCAACAACTGTGGTGAACATATTTTGCTGCAGTATCTCCTCCCAGCTGCTGTAGATGATGTGGGCAGGGGGACCACCTCCGGTTCCTTGGGCATAGAGGGTGACCTCACCCATCTTTTTCTTGACCACCCTCTTGCAGTCGCCCCATCTCTTCATAAAGGAGTCCACATCCTGTCTGTGGTCACTGCATTCACCCTGCTGCAGATATGATTCCAGGCATCCTTCCTCCTAGCAGCCAGGTCAGGGAACTTCTCCTTGTGAACGAGGACATTCTACTTCTCCAAGACAACCTCCATGAGGGCCATGTTCTCCTCTTCTGTATATCAAGGATCCCTGAGGTTCTACTCCTAGCTCCAGTCTTCAAAGTGTCAGAACTGGAGTGTCCTGCCTGCGCTGCCCCTGAATGTGTAGGGTGCTACCAAGCAAGTACCCCTCATCCCATTGACACATCTGTCCCTGCCCTCCATGTGCCTGTTCAAGGTTGGGTCCCCCTCGCCCTGCAGATCTCCCTCTCCCACTCCTACTCTCACCAGGAATGCCCTCCTGACCTTCCTCCTCCTCCTCCTCCACTACTCTCCGCTTTCCTCTCTCCTGTCCTCCTCTCCTCAACATCATTTACCCACACACACCAAGGCACTCACACAGACCCTCACAGACACACTCGATCCCACTCACTCTCTGTCACACTCTGTCATTCATAGATTCAGATTGAAAAATAAAGTTTAAAAGATGTGTAATGTGTAATAAAAAAAGACTATGTGTGTGTATGTGTTTGTGTTTGTATGGGTGTATGTAATATGTGCAAAAGTGTGATAAGTGTATATTTAAGTGCAAATTGCTCCTGGGTCCTGTGAGCTAGCTCGCCAAAACTCAAAACACAGACAAGGTGGGACCATTGTTTTGGGGTATGTATAGGTGTATTTGAACATTTTTTATACTTTGGGGTCTTGGGATTGGCTGTGGCTTTGAATTTGTTGGTGCATCAATCATCGTTGCTACACAACATCTGCCGTTATGTTACAAGTTTACTTAAGTCGTGTTTTATCAGGTGATTAGGACTCACGGTGATGTGAAAAAAGGTGCGATGAAGGTTTTTGTGTTACTTGTTTTTGTTGTGCCTACGCTCATTAGCTATTCTTGTAGACTACCTGTCGAATCTAACGTAAATCATCTATTATTTGTGAGCGAAGTGTCTTTTTTACTTAGCACCCATTTTACCGTAAACCTTTAAATCTACCCCATAGTGTCTATGATTAAAAGCTTTCTGTGCTCGAAACGCTTCAGACAATTTACCTGTACCAACTTCTTTGAAGTCGTTCCAATGCATCCATGTCTGTGAATTTTAATAATTCAATAATGGAGTGAGTTTTTTTAGCAGTGCTTGTGTGTACGTTGCTGTTTTACACTTCCACCCTAGAGCTGGGTGTGCTCCAGTACAATAATAAGGATTCTAACTGAGGTGTTGGGGAACTCCAGTGGACTGAGCACCCTGAAATCAGAAGGTATGTCTCCAATTGTTCAAGCGTGGATTGTGATTTTCTATCTATCCACCATGAATGGTGTGTAGCATCTGTTTTCTTTTGAAGTGTTAGTTCTCACCACACAGTGTATGCAGCCCCTTACAACAGCAGTATGTTACAATGAATAAGTGGGGATAAAATAAGTGTCACAGACATGATAGAAACAATAGGAAAGAGGTCCTTGCCCCAAGGCGATTACAGTTTACGTAGATAAACGGAGACAGATAGTAGGGCTTGAGGATGTTCTATGAGTTAAAGTGTGGATTTTGTCGAAAGGCAGTGCATGGTGCTACTGCTTGAGAAGATAGAATTTGAGGGTAGATTTAAAGATGGAATGGGATAGTTCTAGACATGGGAGAGAGGCATGGCATTTCAGAGATAAATGGCAGAAAGTGAAAATTGTTTGAGATGGCAGAAGATGTGGGACAGTGTAACAAGGCTACTGTGTGCAGAGAGAAGTAGGTGGCTGGGGACATAAGTGGAGGTGAGGGAAGAGACGTAAGGGTTCAAAAAAGTAACAAGAAGCACTTGCAGGCTCAGTTTTTGAAGAGAATGTGGTGGTTTGTGTAACTGAGCTTAGGACAGATTGAAAAGGGGAAACATAGGAACTGGGGAGCCAGTTTGTTGTATATCGCAATAATCTAAGTGGCATAGAATCAGGGCATGCACAGGCATGCACAAGGGCAAGCAGGACATGCAAAAGTGTTTTAGTAGTTTTTTGGGACAGGAATGGGTGGAGTTTAGCAATGTTACTGACAAATAAATAACAGATACAAAGAGAGACGATAGATCCAGCTCTCTGGATATCATTGTATACTTTTAAGAGGGCCTAACTATTGAGTGATGTGAATGAAAGCCTGACAACTAAAGCTAATTGAAAAAACAGGACAGTTGGTAATACTAACATAGTTACATGTGGACACATTTTTACAGGACTTTAGTTAATGTGGGCTTTAGGCATATACCCGGATGACAAGGAAGCATTAAATAAGGATGCAATAGGATTGGCACTGAGCTTTAGTGACATTGTTGGCATTTTGTCAGGCCCAAATTGTGATTTCATCTTGAGGTTGAGGAGGTAGTCTGTTATGTCATTATCGTCATTATCTGATACTATTATTAAATTGAATTCAGCAATACTGTTGGACCAGGGAGAAAGTGCTAGAGACTGAACATTTCTGCTTCATATTTTTATACACTTTGATGTGAAGAATCTTTTCAGACACTGGATTGTTATGTACTGCAGGTTGTCAGAGACTTTGTCCTGGTGGAGCATAGAGGGTTAACTCTAATAGTAGAAGTTCCTGAAAATTCTATTTAGGATGTGTTCAAATTACCTCATCCTTAAGACAAAGGAATACTCATGGGCCTCTTTGGGGGAAAAATAACTGAGTGACAGTAATGGCAGATTGATGTTAAATTGTAGACGAGAAGTCTGGAATAGAGACGGACTCCCCTGTGGGAAAGCCTAGCAAAATGACTGGTTTATGGGGTCTCTGATAACCTCCATGACCTTTCTTAATTTTGACGAAAGCCATACTATATGCCACATGTAAAATTCTAATATAGTGTAATGGCACAATCTGCAGCATTTATATTGTCAATACTCATAACTGATATTTTTCTTATATGATTAGCATAAGATATAAGTATCCAATCAGGTCTGACTGATGATGTCACAGTATAATGAGATAGATCTTTGTCCAATCATTGGGAATAGGTGGGGATTACTGATAAGGTGTAATTTGCCTAATATAATGCAAAAAGAGGATGATTTCACTCTCTTGGCTTCCTGATTAAACTCCTAACAATATCTGATCCTGGTCCTGCTACCTAACAGAGAAAGACAAATACATTTTGATTGGTAACTATATTCATGTAGATTCATTTAATCCAGAATTTCATAATTTTTCTTCTGTTTGAAGAAACTTAAATTTGTTTTATAATTGTCTTAAGTGGACTGGCCAACCATTTGGGATCAGTTATAATAAGCTATATTAGCTCTAGAGTTCTGGAAGTAATAGAATCTAAATATTTATTGGGAAATTGTTATATTTTCCCAAATCAGTGTAATACAGTATATAGCGTGGATTATCTATATTAGCTAATATAAGTCTTGGTATTCATAGAATAATGTTTAGTGGTTCTGGGAGGATTATAATAGTTAATATTTGATCTAGGAAATCTGTTGAATCCAGTCATTAACCCTTTAACCGCTATTTGTTTATTGTTTGTGATGTTTTCTTTGGACTTAACTGTGAAGGTACCAGGCTTGTCTTTTGTAAATTGGAAGTATACACTTACAACAGACAAAAGAAACAATTTTGGGTGTGGCACCTATTTTAAATCAGTCGATTAACCCTTGGAGTGCCTATAGGTTTTATATATGTTGCTATAGTCAAAATTACGATATATGTTGCATGAAGTTGGTATACTTACTAGACATATGTTATTGGATTAATTCTAGGTAGATTATTTGTATAATCTTTGATTGACTATATTACTTGCAATTTATATGTTGATTCAGAAGGTATGCAATAGTTGAAATCAGTACATAATTAAATTATAGTGATTAATCTGGGATTCTATTGCAGTTATTCCCTAAATTTTATTATTATTGATATATGGTACAAGGAATTGTTAGATGAATTATTTAATTCATCTCACAATATACCTTACATCATAATTAGCATAGTCTATACAGTTTCTGGGACAGAGGGTATTCATATACACTGCTGCCAACTGTATTATATTAATTGTAAGGATCGCTTAACCTTTTCTGTGCTACTAAGTGCAATTATTATCAGTTAATACCTCTGAATATACCTATGTGTGGTTAACCCTTTCACTGATGGTAATCCTCATGGTAATACTTGTGGTTTGGTTTTATATGTATCTATTGTAATTGCTAATCACTCATATATTTCATTGTTGCTGATGCTTGCTATATATTTAGTATATTGTATTTAACAAAATATATATATTTTTGCACAAATATGAGGGATTGATTATTATTATTCTCAATTCTTTACTGTGAAGTAGCATGTCAATACATAATAAAGTATAAAGTTCTAAAATTATTTTATATTGTCATTGGCCTATTTAAATGAAGAAATCCAACCTGAGTGGTTCTCTTGTTTTAACCCTTTGGATACCTTCATATAAATAGTCCAACAAGGTACGTTAGTGGTCTATATGTATTTATCTAAAGGATAAAATGTATCACCAGAAACATTTTACTAGTGTTGGAGAAAATGTTCCTTACTGTATAATAGGAATAATGTATCACATGAATAGTTTATAAACTGTAATACTTCTGGATTCGATTGTTTAACAAATTGCAATATTTTCAGTCACTTTTACCCCTTTAAGTGTCAGAGAGGTGTCCAACACATTGCAATGCAATTTAATGGATACCTCTCTGGAACTCAAAAGGTTAAAGTGGACCTGTAACCAAAAGACTTGTTTAGTTTGTTTTACAACCAATTAAATTATGCCCAATTTGTGGCACAGTTGGACATGTTATTCTAATCCCTGTACAAGTTAGTGCTGTTCCAAGTCAAATTTACCATTCACTAATGTAATCAGAAATGCTCTAGTGTGTGGGCTGTGTCTTGATCTAGATTGCATTGTTTGGTGACATCAGTCCAGTACAAAACTAATTATCATAAAGTGCCACACTATGTTACCAACAAATAAAGGTTAATTTCTCAAAACCAGTTTATATGACAAACAGCCACCACAAGCTTGTAGACAATTGTTAAAAAAAATCATTTGGTAAGTTTAGTATTAGTATAAACTGGCTATTTCTAAAGACTCATGTCAATTTGAGCATATTGTTTAGTATTTATTTCACTTGCTACTTTAACAAATCATATTTCTCTAAAAAGTATCTTCTGTTTAGTCACCAAAGCAGAAGTACTGGAAAACAAGTCCACCATTCTCTGGGAGAACATAGCATTGGAAGGACTGAACACTGGGACCTGGGAAGCAGGAGCAACAGCAGGACTGGAAGCTGGCTTCTGATTAGCAGCAGCAGCAGGAGTACTTGGTGTTGAGGGAGCAGTGGCAGACTGACATCAGGAATCACTGTACCTGGGGCAATGGCAGCAAGATTACTGGGTCAAGGGTCACTAAAGCTTGGATAGACACAACAGTTGGAGGACTGGATGTTGGAGTTGTGAACCCCGGGGTGGCCACAGCAGCAGGAAGACTAGACAATGGTGTCACTGGTACCCAGGAGGGAGGAGGAACAGGATGCACAGTGGCATCTGAAAACTTTGACAACTACATAGTAACAGCTTCAGGCAGACCAGAATTGGGAACCACAGCTATCTTGGTGACAGCAAGAGCAGGGTCAGTGGAAGCCAAGGTCACTGGCATCTATGCAGCAACAGTAGAAGGAGAATTAGATTCTGAGATTGCTGGAGTTGCAGGAGGAGGACTGTAAGCTGTCACAGGAGCATCAGCAGATGAACTGGAAACTGGAGCAAAAGAACTGGACAGTGGAGTCAAAGGAACCTGAATGGTAATTTTGGATGAGCTGGAATTGGGAACCATTGGTACCTGGGTAGCAGCAAGAGCAGGAATGGATGTTGGTGTCAGAGGGACCTGAGAGTCAAGAACAACAGAAGGCAAACTGGCACCTGGAGCAGGAGAACTGAACTCACTGATTCAGTGAGTCAGAAGTGACAGCAGGTAGACAGGCATCTGAACAAACAAATACCTGGGTTTCAGTGGTAGCAGGAGTACAGGGATCATCAGTTATTGCTACCAGAGAAGCAGCAGGAGCAGGAGGACTGGACAATGTTGTCAGAGAAATCTGAAAGTCAGGAGAAGCAGCAGGCAGACTAGAGTCTGTGATGATGTCCATGGTAGAAGTAATTGGAACAGAGGAGGTGCAAAAGGCAGAGACCAAGTAGACAGCGAGGTAACAACATGTTGGTTGAGGATGGAGAGTCTTGGGCAGGGTCTCTATGGTAATGCCAATGAACCCAACACTATGCCACTGAGGTCTTATTGATCATGAGTATATAAAATGTCCAGGTTTGCCACAGCAGAAGTCAAAAGAGATCAGGATCTCCTTCAGTTATTTTCTTCTTGAGAAATTGAGGCCTTCTTACTCCAAAGTCAGGGAAGACAGCAATGATGCAGAGCCCATAAATTAGGCAAGGTCAAATCCAGAATATGTCTCAGAAATAGAAACCAGGAAACAGGCAGGATCCACGAACACGCTTAGGTCAAAGCCAGAGTATCTCTCATAACCAGGGCCACTGAGTGTCAGGACAAGATAAAATGAGGTAGGGTTCGATAGCTGCTGACCAGAAATCAGCTCACATACTGGGGCAATTAGCAATCAGGAGAGATGGGAAGTTCTAGAAGGCCATGTGAATACAGCTGTATCAGGATCCAGGTTGCCATAGAATCCGGAGAACAGGCAACTTTGCTTTTGTTCTTGCTCAGAGCCTCTCACATCATTTGGCTTGTTTCTGAGAAACACTTAGGGTCTCTCCCTAAGTGTACAGGATAATCCAGACGTGGACCCCTTGCTTTCAGTGTCTAGGGAATCCAGCTGCACCTCACTGTCGAGGCCTAAACAAGACCAAAATGTATGTATGGGGTTAGCTGTTTTTTCTGTGCAGAGGGGACTTGGCCATCATTTTGGAACTGTACCTCCCTTATGAGTGGGATTAGTCTAATATGTATGTGGAGATTTCTCCTCTGTAATGGCACTAGAGAGATAAATGTGATGCTCTTGAGCTGTGACTAGCTGGAGAGCAGGCAAATTTGCTTTTGTTCCTGCTCAGAGGCTCTCACATCATTTGGCTTGCTTCCATGCTATAGAATCCCGTTGCATGAAGTCCCTCTAGTGGCTAGGCTGTAGAGTGCCACATCCATAGCAACAGGGTTAGCTGGTAAAGACAGGATAGCCGTGGTGTGACAATTAAATGGTCTTCTCTACAGGACCATATGAATTTAAACTTCATTCTTTTGTTGTTATTCTGCTAGTAATTTCAGTACAATTAGGGTTCTAAGGTTAGTAGTAGATCAAATCAGAAGTTTGGATTGTCTTTTTTTGACTACACCAGGCAACAATTCCCCTTTTAACCCACTATGGCTAGCAGGGTAACACACTTTACCCCCTTTACCTGATATTACAAGTTCCAGCAAACTTCGGAAATCCCAACCACAGGGACAACTCTCAAAGGGGTGAGGGTAGGCAAAGGGTAGGCAGAAAATGGGGAAGGGCAAGGGACACATAGTAGAAAAAGAACCTGAGTCAACAGGGAGAAGAACAGGAGCAGAGAAAAACTACTTGTACTGTATGCTTTTATTACTACTTTCTGATCCTGCCCTCTTTCCTTTGTATTGGATAAAGGCCTATGACATCACAACACGTGCCCCCATCTTGTTCTACCATTTGCAAAGTCACTACACTTGGGCATGATAATCCTGAATCACAAGTTCACTTTCCCCCTTCCAAAGGCCTGTTAGACATTAGAGACCCTAAACATGTTAAAACTAAGACTGTTATGTGAGAGATGCTGAGATAAAGATAGGGGTGGGCTAAATCTCTCTCCGTGTTCCTGTGAGAAATTCTGCAAAAACCACACCGTTGTCCGCTTTTTTGCAGGAAAATCCACTTTAAAACTAGCAATTAAAATTTCCACATTTTTCTCCCATTGGACAAAATTGTTCGCCATTTTTTCAATGGCTAGAAAGTTTTTGCCCATTGATTTACTTGGTTTTCACCTTTTCACTATAAAAACGTGACGTATTTGCAGAAGTCAAACACAATAGAAGCAGCAACAGAGTTGAGGTAGATGTGCTGTGCTATATTGCTGTGATGGTGAGGAAAAATTGAGGCAGGAGAGGCTCATACTGTTATCACTATGAGCAGGTTTAAAAATATTAAAAGGAGGAACTGGAAGGACCTGTATGGGTCCACTGAGTCTGAAGAGGAGGAGGAAGTGAGCACTACTGAACCAGTGCTGCCCAGTCCCCCTAAATCACCCCAAGGGATCTTGAGGAATTTCATGGAAGGGAGGGAGAAAAGGGAATGGGAAGGGAGGGAGAAAAGGGTAGTACTAGTGAGAGTAGGACAGGTCAGCTGCCTGTGCCTGCTGCTAGAGGTGCTTCTCCTGCTGTCACTAATGCTGTGCCTGCTGTCAGACGTGCTGCCCCTGTTGCAACCAGTGCTGTGCCTTCTGCAAGTGCTGAATCTTCTGCCACTAGTGCTGTGCCTGCTGTCAGACATGCTACCCCTGTTGCAACCAGTACTGTGTCTGCTGCCAGTCCTCAAGTTGCTGCCACCAGTGCTGAAACTGCTGCCACCAGTGCTGAAGCTGCTGCTAGCGTGTCTTGTAATACTCAGGAGCGAGGGGAAGATGATGCCAAGTGTGACAGCAAGAGACCCTAAGTCACACTTGCCATCCCCAAGCAGTCCTGCCAATGCTAGTGCCATGAAGGTCCAGCAGATTGTTAGTGTTAGGAGTGAAGGAGGGGGTAATCAGTATCCTCATATTACTATTGACTGGGAAGACTCTGTGGCTGAACGTGATGTGGCTTGTGTTATCCAGACTAGCGGTCAAGAGAGCCCACACCATTCCTCTGGCTCTGGAAGTCCTCCTCCCCTTCCGTTCACTACAGTGTCCAAGTGGAACATGATCCTAAAGAGGCCAGAACTGGTGTTGCGGGAGAGCAAGTCGAGAATTAATACCACCACCACAAGGAGCCCGTGCCTGCTGCTACTGCTGCAAATCTGCCTTCTTCAGGTCTCAAAAAAGCCAAGAAATACCTGGGTTGCTCTATTCCTCCTCCTCTTTGATCTGTGCCTTGCCTCTTGTTGCCTTTCTGGAGAGTCAGGGACAGCAAAAGTGTTGCTTGATTTCTGTGGTGAGTGTTTGTCTTTAACATGTTTGCCATAAATATCATGGTGTATATATACATATATATATATATATATATATATATATATATATATATATATATATATATAAAAAAGAATAAGCCTCATTGCATAATTTATGGTACCTCACACAGAACATAATTTATGTCTCCTCAGAAAAAAAACCACACATTGAACAGAATGCCTCATTACATAATTTATGCCTCATTAGGCAACAACTCCTACTGGGTTTTTCAATGAGGACTTTACTGCTCCCATTGGGTGATTCAATGGGGGCATGTTTATAATACAGGGAGTTGGCCCACCCCCTCCAGCCCGCCCACCACTATCCAACTGACAAAAAAAATATAGCTGCCACTCGCTCCTGAAGTAGGGGATATCAATAACTTCTCCTGGTTGCACACACACTCGGACTCAGGAACATGACCCCACAAACACACTGTTTCACCTCCCACAGATAATTGTAACCCTCCATACACTCTGTTTCAGTACGAGTGTGTAATGTTTCCAGAAAATACAAACTAATGAATAGACTTAATAGCAACTCTTTTATTTAACTCTTTTCTTCTCTTCAGTCAATCTCACTAACTGTCTGTTTTCAACTGTCACTCCTCCACTTCCTGCTTCCTGATTCCTGCCCTTTCTCCTTAAAGGGAGAGAGATGCTTTGCTGTATGTTACAGAGGGCAAGCCTCAAACACCACTATCAATTTGTTCCCTCAGCATATTGCTACACTGCCTCAACTGAAGAGCCACCGTATGTTATATTGCTATGTTACCATAACTCAAGTAAGGCGGAGTTACTGCTCCCACTGGGTGATTCAGTGGGGGAGTGATTTAAATCATGCAGGGAGTTGGCCTGCCCCCACTATCCAGCCCGCACACCACTATCCAAGTAACTGAAAAAACAAAACATCAGACAAAAAACACAGACACACTCACACACCCTCACACTCTCACACTCTCACACACACTCAATCATACACACTCACAATAATTCACACACTCACACTCACTCACACTCACACACTCTCACTCACACATTCACTCATACTCAATCACACACACTCTCACTCACACACTCAATCACACACACTCAATCAAACACACACTCTCTCACTCACACTCTCTAATTCACACTCTCACACATTCTCAGTCACACACTCAATCACATACACGCTCACTCTCACTCAATCACACACACTCTTACTCAATCAAACACACACTCACACTCTCACTCACACACTCTTACTCACAAACTCAATCGCACACTCACACTCTCACTCACATTCTCTCACTCACACTCACTCACTCTCATACACCCTCTCACTCACACACTCTCACACTCACTCACATACTCTCACTCAATCACACACACTCACGCACACTCACTAACACACTCACGCAGTCACTCACATGCACTCACACGCAATCACTCACTCTCGCACTCACACGCACTTACTCACTCACACCCCGGGAGCCAGCACAATCCACCTTCCACCATAGTCTCACTCACACTCACTCACACCCTGGGAGCCAGCACGATCCACCTTCTGCCATAGTATGTGCAATTACCACATGCATTTCAACTACATGAATGAATGCCACTCACTCACACACACTCACTCACACTCACTCACACCCAGGGAGCCAGCACAATCCACCTTCCACCATAGTATGTGCAATTACCACGTGCATTTCAAGTATATGAATGAATGCCACTCACTCACTCACTCACTCACACACACTCACACTCACTCACACCCCGGGAGCCAGCACGATCCACCTTCCACCATAATATGTGCAATTACCATATGAATTTCAACTATATGAATGAATGCCACAGTGGAGGCATAAGTACAAACTCATTACAATGACACATAAGTCACCCTATTATGACTCACTTCTGTGTGTGTGTCTCTGTGTGTGCCTGTGTGTTCCTCACTGTGTGTGTTCCATGTCTGTATCACATTCTGTGTGTCTGCATGTTGTGCATTGCATGTATGTGTGTATGACTGTGTCGCTCTTTATGCATCTCAGTGCATGCGTGTGCATTTCCGTGTGTGTGTCTGTGTGTGTTTGTCTTGCATCCATGTATGTGCATTAATTCCCTATATATCCTGACGGGTAGTGCCGTCCCACATTGCTAGTATGTATATATATATATATATATATATATATATATATATATATATATATACAGGAAGGTGGTAGCATTCACTCTCAAAAATTTCTTGTCCAGGTGCACAATCCCAAGTCGGGATGGAACATGAAGAAAGGAGGAGGGCAGCACCAGTGGGCCTTAGTAAATGTAGTTTTATTGATCTAAATGATCTAAAGAACATGGTTGACGTTTTGGTCATAACGGGTCTTGCTAAAGGTCTTATGACAGAAATATCGACCATGTTCTTTTGACCATTTAGACCAATAAAACTAAATTTAATAAGACCACGGTGCTGCCATCCGCCTTTCTTAACACACACACATATATATATATATATATATATATATATATATATATATATATATATATATTTCAATATTGAATTTAACCACTTTAAAAGATCTATGAAACTGAAGAATTACTTTCAGGATCAAGAATACACTGTAATGTCATTTGCTTCTACTTCCACCTTTGAGCCAATTAAAATTAATCATTCTATATCTGCTTTAACACATCTGGTAAATGTGAACTGCAAAAAAATCAAAGAGATGACAAAAAATATAACCTCAGAATTTAGGAAAGACGGTATCACGGTGCCCCATGATTGCCTCTAGCAGATTTGCCATACAGTGAAATTATTCACTTCCTAGCTGTCGCTCTATGCTGAGTCACTATTCTTATAGGTCACCATGTATCACGGTGCCCGAGTTCCTGCTTGCGACATTGTTACTGTGCCTAATTTCCATGCTGCCTTCTCATTGGCCTGTCATCTTTGCTCCACCCAGGGCTTGCCCTTTTATATCCTGTCACATCTATTCTAAGGCTCCCTTTTGTGGTGTATCTGAGTCTGACGTTTTTCTACTGTGTTACTGTTCGTGTATGACCCGGCCTGCCTGACAACGTTCCTGTGTTTCCCGTGTATTGCTCCATTACCGGCTGATCCGGCTGAGAACTCGCTCCGTTGCTGAACTGATTTGGCTGAGAACCTGCTCCGTTACCGACTGATCTGGCTGAGAACCCACTCCGTTGCTGAACTGATCTGGCTGAGAACTGGCTCCATTACCGACTGATCTGGCTGAGAACCCGCTCTGTTGCTTTACTGATCTGGCTGAGAACCCTCGTTGTCATAGTCTGCCTGGCTATTGAGCCTTGCCTGCACACCTGACCAGTCTGTGCTTCCTGTTGGTTTGTAACCTATCCGCTGAGCCATTGTTCCGTTGCCATCCCTGTATGGTCGTGCCTCCTCAGTTGTCTAACTGGCCAGCATTACATTCAACGGTTTCCAGTTGCCTAGTTGGGGTGCGCCGCGTGGCGCTAATCTTATTCTGTCGACCATAGGCATAGCATTCGTGCTATCGCTACTTACTCCTACTGCCTGCGGCAGTGTGTACATGCGAAGTACCGGTACAGTGATAGCAAGTGCTGACTGAGTTACTCTGATCTCTCTGTGTCTCCCTCTGCGCTTATTGCTGGGCTCACTCCCTGTGGGAGTTCCTATGTATCTCTGGACATCTCCTGTTAACTGTTTGGTGCCTAAAACTATCTAAGCTACTCGTGTGCCCCTATGTGTTCCAGTGCCTGGGTGAGGGCCAGCACTTGCATTGGCACACAGTACTTGGTGTGTGGAGACCCTGAGCTCATATTTCTGTCTAGTGACCAGAGGGCCTAGAGCCAGCATTTGAGCTTGTTCCACTGTCCCATGAGGGGACACCTGTGGCCTTCCAGTGTTCACTTCGATCCACCCCTAGCGCTCTAGGGTTTACCCTTTGTAAGTGGTGGCCTCGGTCATTCTGGGACCCCGGCTTTGGCTGACTACCGCTCTCTGTGTACCGACCCAGGCTTTGGCTGACTACCGCTCTCCATGTGTTGATCCAGGCATGACTGATTTGCTATCCTGTTGCCCTCGCTGGGCAGTCAGTACTATCCTGTCACTAGGATTAAGGATGGTGATGAGTGGAAAACTGCTTTCCATACTCACACGGGCCATTACGAATATTTAGTCATGCCATTTGGTCTATGCAATGCCCCGGCAGTGTTTCAAGAATTGATTAACAATGTCCTATGGGAATTCTTACAGTCTTGTGTGGTTGTGTATCTAGACGACATTTTGATTTACTCGTCTGACCTGGAGAATCACCGTGGCCAGGTTTCTGTGGTCTTGCAGAAGCTAAGGGAAAATAAGCTGTATTGCAAACGTGAGAAGTGCACGTTCCGTAGGTCCAGTGTGGCCTTTTTGGGTTACGTGATGTCTAAAGAGGGCTTCGCTATGGACAAGGACAAGCTTGCAGCTGTGCAACAATGGCCGTGACCTATGGGTCTCAAACCCTTGCAGCGTTTCCTAGGATTAGAGAATTATTATAGGAAATTTATTTGCGACTATTCCAGTATTGTTAAACCACTCACCGATATGACCCACAAGGGTGCCTCTGCATCTGAATGGTCCCCAGAGGCAATTAAGGCATTTGAGACTTTGAAATTGGCTTTTTCTACTGCTCCAGTTCTGTCACATCCTATTCCTGGGTTGCCATTTACGTTAGAAGTGGAGTAGGGAGTAGTAGAGAGACTGGAGTAGGGGCAGTCTTAGGCCAAAAACCAGGTCCAGATAAAACGTTGAGACCATGTGGGTTATTTTCGAGAAAGTTGACCAAGGCACAGAGCCTTTATGACATTGGAGACCGGGAACTCCTAGCGATTATTATGGCCTTACGTGAATGGCGACACTTGTTGAAGGGCACTAAGGTACCTATTCTGATCCTGACGGATCATAAAAACCTCTTGTACCTATCAGAGGCTAAAAGGCTTTCTCCGAGGCAAACAAGGTGGGAGCTATTCTTGTCTCATTTTAATTTAATTGTCTCATACCTACCTGGTACTAAGAATGTACGTGCTGATGCCTTATCCAGATAATTTGTCTCAGACCCAGAAGCTGACTCTATTCCTGTGCCTATCATTCCTCCGAACCGTATACTTGCCACCTTACGAACCAGTATCACGTCTCCTTTGGGAGAGGAAATCTTGGCATCCCAGGCCAATGCTCCTCCAGAGAAACCTGTGGGCAAGTGCTTTGTGGCCGAGCCTTTTCGGGCTAAACTTATGAATACCTACCACTCTTCCCGGGCGGCCGGTCATGTTGGGAAAAATCTACTGATTTGGTCATTGTCCCATATATTTTGGTGGCCTGGTATGAGAGATGACTGAGCTGCATTTGCAGCAGCTTGTGCCACTTGTACCCATTCCAAGGTCCCCAGACATCTTCCCGTGGGTCTCTTACAGACTGTTCCTAATGGGGACCGCCCTTGGTCACACGTATCTATTGATTTCTTGGGAGAACTGCTGGCTTCCAGAGGGTTTACCGTAATCCTTATGATAGTTGACAGATTCTCTAAAATGGCTCATTTTGTGGCACTCCCTGGCTTGCCATCTGCTAAGGAACTGGCAATTGTATTTGCCAGGGAGGTATTCCGACTCCACTGGGTACCCAAGGTGCTGGTCTCAGATCATGGGAGTCAATTCGTCTTGAGATTCTGGAGGGCCTTTTGTGAACAGATGGGGATTCAGTTGTCTTTTTCCTCAGCCTATCATCCCCAGACTAATGGGGCCGCTGAACGTGCCAACCAGGGACTGGAGCAGTTCTTGCTTTGTTTCATTTCCAATCATCACGACAATTGGGCTGACTTGTTGCCGTGGGCAGAGTTTGCCAGGAACTATGCAGTGTGCAGTACATCTGGGAGCTCACCCTTCCTGATCAACTATGGGTTTCAACTATGCTTGCTCCCTGATAACTTTCAGGCACAGCAGATTCCGGGTCTGGATGAGCATATTAGTCAGCTCCGCTCCACATGGGCACAAGTCCAGAATACCCTACGTGAGACTTTTGCACGTGCCCAGTGACATGCCAATAACAGACGTTTGCCGGCTCCTGTATTCCAGATGGGGGACCGGGTCTGGTTATCCTGCAAGAATCTCAGGTTTCAAGTTCCGTGTCTCAGGTTTGCTCCCCGGTTTGTGGGTCCGTTCCGGGTGCTCCGTCGAGTTAACCCTGTCTCCTATGCATTGGAGTTACCGGCTTCTATGAAAATACACAATGTGTTCCATTTGTCTCTCCTCAAACCATTGGTATGCAACCAGTACACTACCACTCCTGCTGTCCCTGGTCCTGTGCGCATACAGGATCATGATGAATATGAATTGCAGAGTGTTCTGGATTCATGTAAATTCCGTAGCCAGGTTCAATACTTGGTGCATTGGAAGGGTTATGGTTCAGAGGAACGTTCATGGGTTAACCACTCAGATATTCATGCTCCCATTCTGCTGCGCCATTTTCATGCCAAGTTTCCTAGTAAACCCAGACCCCCTCAAGGAAGGAGGGGGGTCTTTGAGAGGGCAGTACTATCACGGTGCCCGTGATCACTGTGCGACATTCTGACTTCCGGGTTTGTGCATTGCTGTCTTTTATTGGTGCTTGCTGGCTATCCCCTCCCAGGGCTAGCCTTTATATACGCCCTCCTGTCACCAAGCGGGTGCCCTTTAGTGGTGTCTCTGATATTCGTGACTCAGTGCTCCTGTTCCTTGTTGATCCGGTTTCTGGCTGACTTCCGCTCTTGTGTACCGACCCAGGCTTTGGCTGACTACCGCTCTCTGTGTACCGACCCAGGCTGTGGCTGACTACCGCTCTCTGTGTACCAACCCAGGCTTTGGCTGACTGCAGCTCTCCGTGTGTTGATCCAGGCACGACTGACTTGCTATCCTGTTGCCCTCGCTGTGCAGTCAGTACTATCCTGTCACTAGCGGTTTACTGTTGCCTTCCGATTTCGCTCAGCCTGTTGCGATCCGTGGCCTCCGCTAAGCACTTCCTGTTAGTGCGATCCGGTCACTAAGTGGTTACTGTTGCCTAGCTACATCACTCAGCCTGTACTACGGTTGCCTCCGTTAAGCACTTCCAGTCAGTGCTACCCGGTCACTAAGCGGTTAACTGTTGCTTCCCTATTTCACTCAGCCTGTACCTTTGGTTGCCTCCGTTTAGCACTTCCAGTCAGTGCTACCGGGTCACTAAGCGGTTAACTGCTGCCTCCCTATTTCACTCAGCCTGTTGCTTCCAGTGGCCTCTGTTAAGCACTTCCTGTCAGTGCGATCCAGTCACTAGCGGTTACTGTTGCCTACAGCGCTCAACCTTACTACGGTTGCCTCCTTCAGCACTTCCAGTCAGTGCTATCCAATCACTAGCCAGTCCTTGTTGCACAAGTTATTTGGCTGCCTTACCCTGTATTCGGTAAGGCCGGTAGAGCCTCCTCAGTTCCTTGTTGCACCCATTATTAGGCTGCCTTACATGGTATTCGGTAAGGCCGGTAGAGCCTCCTCAGTTCCTTGTTGCACCCGTTATTAGGCTGCCTTACCCGGTATTCAGTAAAGCCGGTAGAGCCTCCTCAGTTCCTTGTTGCACCAGCTATTAGGTTGTAGATATGTGCGAATTCATTCGGAGACATTCGAATTTCGTCGAAAATGGGGTCATTCAGAGACATTCGGCCAATCGAAAACTCAAGGGTCATTCGGAAAAAATGATCTGACTCCGAACAGCCCAGGTCCGAAATTCATCGAAACTTTCGGAAGTTTCGGCAATCGACACATTTCCAAAAGTTTAGACTACTTTTGACCAGGACTTTTTTGCACTTCCTGTGCGCGCTCAATTACTTTCCCTCCATAATTTTCCCTCCATGTCTCTAGTCCAGTTCCATTCTCCGTTTCATGCACTACTTCCCTCTTTTGTCTGTATTCGAATAGCCTTCTTCACTTCATGATGGGGGTTGGACTAATGACACAGTCACACAGACAGACAGCCTGCATTTCCTCATTGCGTTGTTGGAGCTCAGAGAGAGAAGAAGAGATTAGAGAGTGTACAGTTGTTGTGTAGGCAGGCAGGTAGCATTAGGCTAGGCATAGGTAGGCAGCCAGCATTAGTTCCAGTTATTGCCACTGCAAGAGCAAGTAATATTTGTTCGTGTGCAAAATATAAAACAATATTAGGTATTTGTTTGAATACAGGGCCGGCCCTTACACGGGTCGCAGTTGGTCCATGGACCCAGGCGGCACTTTGACAGGGGCGGCAATTTGCCATCCCATAGCATGTTTATTTTGTGCTCTTCCGCCAGTTCTGTGTTGCAGGGTGTCCCATCAGTGTGACTGTCAGCAGCCGGGCAGCCCTATGCTCACTCAGTGGCGATGCCTGCTGTCTGCTTCAGTGACGTGAATTATGTGGTAGTGAAACATTATGCCTATTTTGTATTGTTTATCGCCCACCTAAGGTCAAGACTTGAGTAAATAGGTCTACCGTCCCAGATTTGCTAGAGAGGTTTTACAAATACAGGAGGGTGCCCCCTGTACGAAATGAGTCTAAACATTTGGGATCCCTAGTATGAGTGCACAACAGTGCATGATGTGTCCTGAACAGGATTGCTGTGAGGTGTCTCCACCCAGAAGGTGCTGGCCGGGCTGAGCTTCAACATTGTGACGAGTGACCAACTAAGAGCACTGTGCCAGACTTAATCTGCAGCCATAGCATCATCCCCTCCTACTCTCCGGGTCCCGCTGACTGGCAATAACAGGTGAGTCACTAATAGATCTGAATCATTTCTGGAAGTCCTTTCACTTGGAAAGGGTCTAGGTATTACTTGGGTGAGTTGCCTTGTGTGTAAATAATTTCTAGGTGGGAGATGAATGTGCATCACTTATGTGTTTCCTAACAGTAGTTAGAATACAACTCCCATCATCCCCTGATTATGACGTTGGGAAATTCCCAGCAATTACCGTAGAGCCCTGTATTGCACACTCACGGAAAACGGTGATATTGCTATACTAAGACAATGCTGTGGACCCCTCTTCAGAATAGATGTCAAGCATTTTTTTTTTTATTTCTCTCCTGTGTTGCAGTTTGTTCACAACAGAATGTCTCAATTTTTCTTTTTAACACATTACATCTATCACATTACAATCATTGATGTTTATTCTTGATGTAGTATGAAACACTACAATGTATATACACATAGAGTTATCTGATATGAGGGGAAATCAGGATAGGAAAACGAGAGAGAGGAATTTGGGTACTAAAGAGGGACAGTAGGGTAGGAGGCTGGTACCAGAAAATGAAACCTTAATCTTTACCCATGTACTTACATAGAATTTGACATGTAGTTTGTCCATGTTCGAGTCGACCACTTATGTTGAGTAGGATATGAAAGGCATGGGTTTTCGATGTTTGAGCATATGCTATATTGAAGGACAGGCATGGGGTTTCGATGTTCGAACATATGCTATATTGAAGGACAGGCATGGGGTTTCGATGTTCGAACATGCTAAATTGAATGACAGTTATGGGTTCTCGATGTTCGACGTTTGCATTGTGACTGGCATCCCATGCTGGAGTAGAGGTGACATGCACAGACTGACAATGTACGACAATGTCCGTTTTTGGGATGGATCTTTTTCTAAATGCACACCCTGTCTGCAAAGAATGATAGCAGTGTGCACAGAAGCGCACTGCTATAATTTAACCCATGTTAAACTTGGCCGAATAATTTGGAATGGATCAGAATTTCGTCCGAATCAAATAGGCCCGGTCCGAAATTAGGATCATCCGAATTAGAAAAAAAAAATTTGTCCGAATTCAAATTTTACCAAAAATTTTGCCCGTGCACAAGTCTATTAGGCTGCCTTACCCAGTATTTGGTAAGGCCGGTAGAGCCTCCTCGGTTCCTTGTTGCACCAGCTACTAGGCTGCCTTACCTGGTATTCAGTAAGGCCGGAAGAGCCTCCTCTGTTCCTTGTTGCACCATATATTAGAGTGCCTTACCCGGTACTCGGTAAGGCCGGTAGAGCCTCACTATTTTATGTTATCTTGTATGCCCTGTCCTGTGTCAAACTTTATTGTTGCTCCTTTGTAGAGTTTGGACCCGTGAGGGGCCTTGTGCGCTTTATTCTGTCTAATAAAGCTTTCCTATTTTATGCTACCCAATTGTCTGAGTGTTCATTAAAACCGTGACATGTACAAAGAATAGGAACCGCAAACTGAGGTCTCCTACAAGACAGTGGCACAAAAATATTCTCCCACTCTTGCCTCCCTCTCGTCCCATGCCTCCTGGTCATGCTGAAGCTGCCAAACCCATGCAGGTGGGCTTTACTAGACTTACTAAGGAAGAACGGTCATTTCGGCATAAGAATTGCCTGTGTCTGTACTGTGGGAAAGGAGGTCATTTGTTGCGCAATAGTCCGATTCGGCCGGGAAACGCACGCCCCTAGACTTCCTTAGGGGACAGGTCCTAGGTGGTATTCAGCAGTCCCCAGAGGTTGTGCCTTCCAAACGAGTGGTTGATGTGATCATTTTCTCCTCCGACTTATCCGTGATGGTATCTGTGCTGCTAGACTCTGGAGAAGCGGGATGTTTTCTGGACCAAGAGTTTGCTGCATTACATAACATTCCGCTGGTGTTGCTGGACAATCCTATGCAAATTGAGGCCATTGATGGGCGACCTTTGGTGCCTCCCCAGGTCCCCCATGAGACATGTCCGCTTTCAGTACAGACCAGAGCATTACATTTCGAAACCCTGTCTTTTCAAATTATCCAGTCACCCCATTATGCGGTCATTCTGGGGTTTCCATTGTTACAGATGCATAATCCCAGAATTAATTGGAACTCCTGTGAGATTGTGGCCTGGTCTGAGCACTGGATGAATCATTGTCTACGCCAACCTAATAGAATTTTATGTACCTCCCCCTCCCTACCGCATGAATACCAATCCTTCAGCAATGTTTTCAGTAAGGGAGAGGCTAGCACATTGCCACTACACAGGGTGTATGACTGTGCCATTGATATTGCACCTGGTACTGTTCCTCCTAGGGGCAGAACGTATCCACTCTCTTGTGAAGAGAATCTGGCCATGGAAGAGTATATCTCTGATGCCCTGAAACTGGGCATCATTCGCAGATCATCCTCGCCCGCGGGGCCTGGATTTTTCTTTGTAAAAAATAAATCTGGTGAACTAAGACCATGTATCGACTATAGAGGCCTTAATAAGTTAATTGTCAAAAGTGCCTACCCAATTCCACTCATCACCGAGCTGTTTGACTGTCTTAAGGGCGCGACTATCTTCACCAAATTAGATTTGAGAGCCGCTTATAACCTCATTAGCATCAACGAGGGTGACGAGTGGAAAACCGCTTTCAATACTCACAGTGGGCACTACAAATACTTGGTAATGCCATTCGGGTTGTGCAATGCCCCAGCAGTATTTCAAGAACTAATTAATGACGTTCTCTGTGATTTGTTGCAGTCCTGTGTAGTTGTCTATTTAGATGATATTTTAATTTATTTCCTGATTTGGAAGAACATCGCATTCATGTGGCTACAATACTTCAGAGATTAAGGGAGAATATATTGTTTTGTAAACTTGACAAATGTGAGTTTCATAGAACCATAGTACTATTCCTTGGATATGTCATTTCGAAACAGGGCATTTCCATGGACAAAGAGAAATTGTCGGCTGTGCTACACTGGGCACGTCCCAAAGGGCCTCAAAGCCATTCAAAGATTTCTTGGCTTTGCCAATTATTATCGTAAATTTAGCCGTGATTTTTCCAGAATTGTCAAACCCCTCACAGACCTGACACATAAGGGAGCCAAGGCATCGGAGTGGTCCAAGGAGGCTTTTAAGGCACTCAAAGCTGTGTTTGCCTCTGCACCAGTCCTGTCGCATCCCAAAACTGCTCTACCGTATATACTAGAGGTAGATGCGCCTGACACTGGTGTAGGGGCTGTCTGGTCCGGGTCAACCACTCAAGCCATGTGGCTTCTTTTTCAAAAAATTAATGAAGGCGCAATCAGTATATGAGATCGGTGATCGTGATTTACTGGCAATTATCCTGGCATTACGTGAGTGGCGTTACTTGTTGGAGGGCACCAGGGTATCGATTCTCATTTTAACCGATCACAAGAATCTATTGTACCTTTCAGAGGCTAAGAGACTGTCTCCGAGACAGGCCAGATGGTCTCTCTTCCTCTCTCGCTTTAACTTTGTTGTTTCCTATTTGTCCGGTTCCAAAAATGTAAAAGCTGATGCTCTGTCCAGGCAGAATGGTCCTGAAGTGGAGTCTGACGAACATCCAGTACCTATCATTCCCAAAGATCACATCCTGGCAACCTTGCGGACTAGTATCATGTCTCCTCTGGGTCAGGAGATCTTGGCAACTCAAGCTGAATTTCCCCCGGAAAAGCCCATAGGCAAATGTTTTGTGGCAGAACCTTTTCAGGCCAGACTCCTTGAGACATACCATGCTTCACGAGCAGCTGGTCATGTGGGCAGAGATCAACTAATTTGGTCTTTATCTCATATTTTCTGGTGGCCAACACTGAAGGCTGATTGCGCTGACTTTACTGCGGCCTGTACTGTATGTGCCCATTCTAAATCACCCTGGAATCTGCCAGTAGGCCTGTGGCAGCCGGTCCTAACGGTGATCGTCCATGGTCACATGTGTCACTTGATTTTCTGGGTGAATTACCCGCCTCTAAGGGCTACACATATATCTTGATGGTTGTAGACAGATTTTCCAAAATGACCCATTTTGTGCCCTTGCCTGGTCTGCCTTCTGCGAAGGAGTTGGTGGTAGTGTTCGCCCGTTAGGTATTCAGACTCCACGGAGTACCTCAGGTGTTGGTATCAGACCAGGGCAGTCAATTTATTTCCAGATTTCTGCGGTCAAATGGGTATGCAACTGTCTTATTCTTCTGCATACCATCCACAGACTAATGGAGCTGCAGAACGATCTAATCAGGGGCTCGAACAATTTATCCGTTGCTTTGTATCCAACCATCATGATGACTGGGCTGAGTTGTTACCTTGGGCAGAGTTCGTGAGAAACTGTGCGATTAATAATTCATCTGGAAGCTCCCCATTTCCTGTCAATTATGGGTACCAACTGTCCTTGCTTCAGGATGCTTTTCAGGCGCAACAGATGCCAGCCCTTGATAAACACCTCAAACAGCTTTGTTCCACATGGGCACAAGTGCAGACTTCGCTACATGAGTCCTTTTAATGTTACAGGTGCCTTTTTATATCCTGTCACATCTATTCTAAGGCGCCCTTTCGTGGTGTATCTGAGCCTGACGTTTTGCTACTGTGTTACTGTTCGTGTATGACTCGGCCTGCCTGACGAGTCCCTTGTATTGCTCCGTTACCGACTGATCCGGCTGAGAACCCGCTCCGTTGCTGAACTGATCTGGCTGAAAACCCGCTCCGTTACCGACTGATCTGGCTGAGAACCCGCTCCGTTGGTGAACTGATATGGCTGAGAACCTGCTCTGTTACTGACTGATCTGGCTGAGAACCCACTCCGTTGCTTTACTGATCTGGCTGAGAACCCTCGTTGTCATAGTCTGCCTGGCTATTGAGCCTTGCCTGCGCACCTGACCAGTCTGTGCTTCCCGTTGGTTTGTAACCTGTCCGCTGAGCCATTGTTCCATTGCCATCCCTGTATGGCCATGCCTCCTCTGTTGTCTAACTGGCCAGCATTACATTCAGCAGTTTCCAGTTGCCTAGTTGGGGTGTGCTGCGTGGCGCTAATCTTATTCTGTCGACCATAGGCATAGCATAGGCATAGCTCATATTTTTGTCTAGTGGCCAATGGGCCTACAGCCAGCATTTGCACTTGTTCCACTGTCCTATGAGGGGACAACTGTGGCCTTCCAGTGTTCACTTCGAACCACCTCTAGCACTCAAGGGTTTACCCTTTGTAAGTGGTGGCCTCGGTCACTCTGGGACCTCTGTCCCGTGGTCAGTGTTGCCTCGTTGCCTCCTTGGGTTCTGTGCCACCCAGGCATCGGAGTCTCATGCCTATTACCATCTCCAGGACTTACTGCCATCCTCTCTCCTGCTGTCAGCCGAGGTCCAGTAGCCTGATCACTCCAGGTTCTCTAGAGGAGGGTTTCCTGCCTAAGATACCAATATTACCTGTGTTCCGTCTCAGTCATTCTGTTTAAAGTCATTGCTTACTGCCTATATATCCTACATATAGTGTGGTTTCGTTTTGTGGGCCTGTGGCCTCATTCCTTGTATGCTCAATAAAGTCATTTTAACCTTACTGTTCTGTCTGAGTGTTCATCAAAAACCATGACACCATGTTGGTGAGGTCATTCTCTCCGTCCACCTGACAGGGTTTTTAAACCTCAGCCTGTGTCATTGCCTTTGCCCTTTCTTGGTGTACCTGAGCTTATTGCTGTGTTGGTCTATTACTGTTCCTGTGTATTACCTGGCTACGTCTGACTACCCGTTCCGGCTCTGTCTCCTGGCTATGTCTGACTACCTGTTCCGGCTACAACCACTGGCGACGTCTGACTACCCAATCCAGTTCTGGCCATTGGCTGCCTCTTGGTTCGCTCTCCATTGTTACTCGCTTTTGCCATTCCGTGCCTCGGTTTGGTTTCCTTGTAGCCTGTGCCCTCCGTTCTGCTCTTGCTTCCGTTATCGGCGCTTGTCGGTCATTCCATGTGTTTGACCTCCCGTGGCCATTCCGGTTTGTGTGTTACCTTACCTAGCCTCAGTACCGGTTACCAGACTATTGTATGCACTATCGCTAGGGTACTGTTGCGCTCCTTTATTTCTGCCGACTGTGTGTGTGTGGGAGTGCTCTGCACTGCCCTCACATCTACCTGTGTGAGTCCCAGGGCCATTCAGATCTTGCTCATCTGCCTAGTGAAGGGTGAGGAAAATGAGTTCACTGTTCCTCCCTGGTCTCATTAAGGTGTGCCATTCATACTGTGTGCGTGGTGTACCCGCACTGTCCTCACATCTACCATTTTCTAGTCACCCAGTGATAGACGGGCACTCAAAAACCTGACTGATAATGCTTTTATAGGTATTCATCCAGCTGACAAGGGAGGGGCTGTGGTCATTACAAATATTGCAAGGAAGGAATTCTAATTTAACTCAATGATACTGAAGTTTATAGTAAACTAAATAGAAATCCTACAGCTATATAGAAATGTAAAATGGACACATGCATTGAAGAAGCTTTGACCCATGGCTGGATTACAGAACAAATATCAGGATTTTTGAAAATGGACTTTCCAGTTCGTCACATTTTCCACCAGGTAGACCAATTATCTGTACAAGAAATTCACTATTAAAATCAATATCAATATTTGTAGATGATTTTCTATAACCTTTGGTTAAAAAAATTAATGAATATATCACAGACACTGGTCACTTGATCAACAAACTGCAAACTATATAATTTCCTAAATATTGTCTATTAGTCACAATAACGGATGAACATTCTCTCTATACCATTATTCCACTTAACAAGGACTTGGAGGCAGTCAGAATGGCATTAATTGAGCAGAGGGATCCCACATTTCCATTGAATTCCTCATGCACCTGTAGGAGATATGTCTCACATTTAATTATTTTAAATTTGAGAAAACTTACTACCTACAGAAAACAGGCATTTCAATGGGATCCAGTGTGGCACCCTGTTACGCTAACTTATTTGTGACAAGGGATGACCATACTAGCATTCTCTTAGACTACTTAAACTCTTTGCTATGTTACTGTTGATATATAGTAAATCTATTCTTTATTTGGACAGACACATTAAAGGGATAGTAATACTTCGTTTTAACTTTATTTTATTTTGCAGGCAAAAAAAAACATGAAGAATGATATGTCTTATCTCTCAAACCTTTTTGGTTTATGAGATATTCACAAGCAAAGTTTCCCCCTCCTGCCCCTTTTACCTAGTGTAAGCCATCTCTTCTCAGATGCGGAATCCAGTCTATAGACCAGACAGATAACGGAAGGGGACACTCTTATGCCTATGAAAACAATGAAAGCCCTGCCCCGCTTGACAAGCTTTTCAGGTTTTTCCCTTATCTTAATTGAAGATTGTCCCTCTCTGCAATCTACCTGGGCACCTCCCTTCTGCTCTGTCTGGACAGCGTTACATCAGTAAAAGGGGCGGGTGGGGGACACTTTGTCACTGAATTACTCTGGAATTACAACTCTGACAGAATTGAAATAACACTCTCCAAAGTCCAAATAATATGATGATTAATTAGAGCTGCTTTTATTATGAAACATTACTATCCCTTTAAGAGAGCTTGAATTGTTTTCAAATAAATTGAACAATCTGAATAGAACCACCAGCTTCTCTGTAGAATATGACAGCATGCAGGTACATTTTCTTCATATCTTTATTTTTCATGACAAAAATAAATTGGCCACTGCAAATCAAAAGCCCACTGACTGAAACACAATCTTACATTGCAATAGTTTTCACCCAATACGTACCAGGAGTATTCCTTTATCCCATATACTCAGAATTAAAAGAAATAAGTCTGACCCAAAGAAAGCCAATGAACAGATAGAAGATCTTTCCACATGCTCGAGCAAAAGAGGCTACAAGAGGGAACCACTGGTAGAGGCTAAGATCAGAGTTTCTACATACACACAGGATGGGATACTATGAAACAATAAACAGAAAAAAGAACTACATAGACTCATCTTTCCAAGCACATATAACACAAAAAGTGGAGCCATTCAATCCATTATCCCACAACACTAAAATATATTGCAGTTATAATATGATCAGTAGTGAGTATTTCAGAAGCCACCTCTATTCAGTTATAGAAGAGGAAAGAGTTCAAGGGACATATTGATGAAAATGTATCCAGTTTTTTCATACACAGAATAATACTCTGCTTGGATAACTAAAGAAAAAATGGGCTACCAGAGATGTGGCAGTACCTGTATTACATGCAGGTTAATGCTTGTGGGCCCACAGTTTAAACATCCACACAAAAACAAACCCTTTGAAATTAAATCTAGATCAAGTGGACTAGTACATATGTTGTTATTTTATTGTATTCCCTTGTAGCCTACACTACATAGAAAAACCTATAACAAGGTTCAAGGAGCTGTGACAGAGTTCCAGGAATAGTAATGGATGTTGTATATATATATCTCCCCAAATCCTGCAGGGTATCTACCCTTATTAGCCCCAGGAAAATAAAATGCATAGGTAACTTGTACATTGCAAATCTATAAATGTTGGGTCAGTGCTCCACTCCACAGCTTCATAGTAATTGACATGTGCCAGGTGAGGAATCCACCACAGGAGTTCTAGCACTCCCTACTTTCACTCACCTGCATCTGGTAATTAATGCAGCTAGCAGTCAAATACTTCCCCTGCACTGAGACATTGTCTTTTTTGTTTGATTTCCCAGAGAAGGAAAGCTTGCAACTTGTGAAGTTAACTTGTGCCTGCTGGACTGTGTTGTATGTTTATTTCTCAAGCTGCTAAACTGACTAGTAGTCCAAATATAGTCAGGGGCTGATGTGTTTAGTTAGTGCTCAGTGTTTGCGATGCTGCTGTCTCACCACTTGGATACAAATAAACAGGCAAAGACTTGAATTATTCTCCTCCTGTGTGAAGTGTCTCTGCAACCTAGAAGTGGCTGCCTAAATAGCCACCCCTGGTTTACTGTGGATGTGGAAGGTAAAAAAAGGTACAGACATTACTAGATTCAGGCAGAATGGTTACCCTTATAAACCAAGCTTTGGCAAATGGCACTCACATATATGACTCCGAAATGATTGATATTGCCTGCATACATGGTGACATACATAGTTATCCTACTGCTGAAAAATATGTTGTAAAGAAACCCTTCCGCTGTTGTAGATTAAATCTCCTTTACTCAAGTCTAAGCAGGTGGCCCCTTGTCCTGTGTACTGTTCTGTTAACGAACAGGTCTTTGGAGTGCCCTTTGTATGGGCCCTGAACATATTTATATAGTGTTATCATATCCCCTCTTAGACGCTGTTTCTCTAGTGTGTACAAGTTTAACTTTTCTAGCCTTTCTTCATAACTAAAACTTTCCATTCCACTTACAAGTTTTGTAGCCCTCCTCTGCACTCTTTCTAGTTCCATAATGTCCTTTTTCAGAAAGGGCACCCAGAATTGTACAGCATATTCTAGGTGGGGTCTTACCACGGACCTGTAAAGAGGCATAATTATATCTTCCTCCCTTGAGTCAATACCCCTTTTAATACATGCCAATATTATTATTGGCCTTTGCAGCTGCCAGCTGGCACTGCATGCTACTGCTGTCTATTGTCTACCATTACTCCCAAATCCTTTTCATTTGTAGATTTCCCCAGAGAAACACCATTTTAACTATATGTTGCATTTTTATTATTATACCCAAAATGCATAACTTTACACTTGTCTATATTGAATCTCATTTGCCATTTGCCTGCCCAGTTACTCCATTTGTCCAAATTCTCTTGTAATGAAGACACGTCCAGTTCAGACTTTATTACCTTACTTAATTTTGTGTCATCGGCAAACACTGATACATGGCTCCCTATGCCCTCTGAGAGGTCAGTAATAAACAAATTAAAAAGAAGAGGACCCAGGAGGGATCCCTGAGATACTCCACTTATCACGTTTATCCAACTGGAGAGCTTGCCATTTACTACCACTCTTTGCATTCTATCTTTCAGCCAGTTTCCAATCCACACACAAACATTTTCCCCTAGGCCTATTTCATTCAATTTGTACAGTAACCTCTTGTGTGGAACAGTATCAAATGCCTTGGCAAAGTCTAAATAGATCATATCAACCACATCACATCTGTGCCAGTTTTAGCCACTCCAAATAAACACAGAAGAACAAAGTGACCTCAATCTATTCATGAGTCAGCAGCAATCTATAAAATGAAGACTCACTGTCCCATATCTTCAGCATGGTGCAAGACCTTAGGTTTCTCCAAAACCTACTAGAATGTCGAACAATATATAGCCACACACACTCAGAGAAATGATTGAAGGAATGAAAACAATCCTTTATTGTGGAAAGACACAAATAGACTCAAAACTGGAAGACAGAAATAGATCCAAAATGGATGGCTTTTGAAGGGAGCATGTTAGTCACCTGATCAGTGGTAACAAATGTTGACCTATGCGTACTGCTGAAACTGTTTGAGGAGGCCACTTTGCTGGTTAGTCAGGTAGGGGCAGGAATAAGTGAGGTTCTTCCACTGATATATTAGGAAAAACTGAGGAGCATGTACAAATTGTACAATAATGAAAAACTGACGTGAAACAGCTAGCGAAAATACATGTTAGCATGCTTTGAGTAGGATCTGCATATTTAGTGTCCATTAAATGTAATGAGAATACATGCTGCATTGCTGGACTCCGAATTTAAACTTAACAGTTCTGAATTTGTATCAAACCGGGATCAGCTGTATCTCTCTGCAACATTACAGAGCATCAGTAACTTTTATCTTTTTTTTTTCTTCAGAAAAAATATCCTTTGCACACAAGATCTGGGGATATTGTGAACACTGTTTGCAGGGAAAACATTTACTGAAAGCAGTAAATGTTCAGTCTAATGTATGTAGCCACGTGATGCATTTTCAGGACTGTGCAGTTATGTAGAACAATGGATTTTACCTTGTAATTTAAGGTGGATCAGAATGTTCATGCATTGCCAATAAGGAAACAGTTTAACCATTCATTAAGTTGCCATTATTATCACTCTCTTCCTGATCCAAAATATTAATTACTGCTATTAACCTTCAATGCATACCCTTGCCCTTAAACCTCTATGGGGCTTGTTTCCTAGAGAATGTACACTTTATAGTTCCTAGGAGTGGTACCACTGCATGTGAATTGTTACAGCATACTTTCAGGATACCTTGGTAATAACCTGAACAGTGACACATTGACCACTGGCAAACAAAATGTTTGTGTGGCCAGCACTGATGTATACCTGTGGGAACCTTTAGTTGCCCACCAGCAAGCATGCAGCTTGAGCAGGTTTTTATTGCAGCTATTGTGTGTCAGTCTTCCTAGGGCTCCAGATAGTATATATTTAGAGCCCAGTTAGGGGCGGTATTATGCCGGGGTGGCATTTGCCAGGGGTATTACCACCTTATCTAAGTAACACCTTATCGAAGTATGGAGAGTTATTCAAGAGATATGTATCCAATATGCTGTGTTTTATGAAGACTTTCTCCTAACGAGGTTCTCTTGACCCTCTCTCATACTGTCTTCCCTCTCAATTTTAACCCCTTGTGTGGTATGTACAAGCCAGTCCTGTTGTGTGGAAGAACATTTCTCATACTGTCTCCCCTCACAATTTTAACCCCTTGTGTGGTACGTACTAACCAGGGCTATTTAAACTGGAACTTCAAATCCCATGCAATCTCCCTGTACTTGTTTAACCCCCTATGGTATGTACTAAAAATTAGCCCTTTTCCAGTCTCCATATTGCTTACCTCCCCCATCCCTCTCCTATATCTCTGTGTTTGTTCCTTATCAGATGCTTTAATGGTGTTGCAGCTGATTGCACTCAGTGCAAAACCATTTGGAATTTGGAATTCCATCAGTGTGTCAGTCTTCCTAGGGGCTCCAGCTAGTATATATTTAGGGCCCAGTTAGGGGTGGCATTATGCCAGGGTGGCATTTGCCAGGGGTATTACCACCTTATCTAAGTAACACCTTATGAAGTATGGAGAGTTATACAAGAGAGTTGGACAGGAGAGTGTACAGGAAAGAAACACAGGAGCTACAGCACACCTACTGATTAATACAGGCAAGTAAACAAAAAGGAATAAAGAGGAATTGGAGAAAATAGATCATTTTATACTTGTAATATTAATTTAATTTTTAATCTCAGCTGGATGTCTACCTGTATGTATCCTGCAATCTTTGTCAAATGCATGCCAACATGAACATATTACTTCTATCTGTACTAACCATTCCACTATTAATACAGATTTCCTCTTATCACTGCAACCATGTCCCACACCTGCACCATACCATATTAATACACCATGGACTTCTGCATACATGTGCACTTCCCTCTGAATGCTGGTGGAGAGTATTAAAAACAAGCTCACCCTCCCCTAGTAATTATAGCAACAGACGCACACTCTCACTATATGCTCACAGAAAACAAATCACTAAATTTTTATGCAGTCTATTACTTGCCTTGGCAAATGATATACAAACCAACCCTGGCCCTCAAATAGCAATAAATGGCAACCTCCCCTTTAAAAAGGGTCTGTATTTTGTGCACTGCAACATACTCAGTATACTACCCAAAATGGATGAACTAAAAGTATGGTGTTACGCATACAAACCTAAAATTCTTATTCTTACTGAATCCTGGTTATCCCCAAAAATACCTGATACTGCTGTTGCCATAGATGGATACTCATGCTTTAGAAAAGACCGTGCAAAGCGAGGAAGAGGGGTAATCATATACATACAGGAATCAGTAAACTTTACACTTCTAAATGACTCTCATAACTCTGATTGTTATGAATACATTGCTGGCAAAATTTGTCTTCAGTACTCAAAACAAATCATAATTGTTGGCATCTACAGACCACCAAATACCCCAGCACATTCCCTGTCAGACATAGCGCAACACCTAAAGGAGATTGCCAGTCAAAACAAGAAAAGCGAGCTGATGGTTCTTGGAGACTTTAATATTAATTGGCTAGACTCCAGGAATGAAACATTTTGTTCATTGTTTAAAACATTGAACTTATCATAGCTAATATCCTCCCCTACTCGCATAACTCTTAAAACATCCAACCATACTCTGCTAGACTGGATCCTTTCATCCTGCACAAGCAGAATCCAAGACTCAGGTGTACTAGCAAACGTGCTTAGCGATCACTCCATTGTTTATCGTGTCCGCAAAATAAAACCAGTCAAGCCGTGTTCCAAAGTCATACTCATTTAGAAATTTTAATCTTCAGTCCTTCCTAAATGATTTAAGAAATTGCTTATGGCATAGAATACAGCTAATACCAGACCTAGACTCAGCGAATTAATTTTTTAACTCTGAATTCTTACAGGTCTGTAATACCCATGCCCCGCTAAGGAAGGTCAGGGTTAGGGGGGCACATCTACCCTGGGTCTCAGCTGACTTGATTCAATTATACAGTTTCAGATGCCTTATGGACAAAATTTAAACAAACCGGATCCTCATATGATCACACTGCATACAGACAATTAAGGAATACATGTACAAAACAAACAAAATTAGCAAAGCACAATATTTTACTGACAATTTAAACAGTAACATTTCAAAGCCAGCCAACTTTTGGAAAGTTATTAAAAACCTCTATAACCCTCCTAATCATTCTCACCCATCAACTATAATCGTAGACAAAGAAACAATACAGTGCCCCATAGCCATAGCCAATGCATTTAACAGCTACTTTGTTGGATGTGCCACAACCCTGATTTCACATAACAAAGTTAACTCAGAGGTTCATCCATCTACAGAACATTCACTGGCACCTGTTGCCCGGTCTAATTCTGAAAATGAATTCAATTTCATGCCAGTAAATAAAAGAAAAATATATGATCACCTCCTCAACCCAAAAATGAAATGCCTTTCTAGCCCTGACAAACTACCAGCAATGCTATTAAAGCTCAGTGCTATGGTTGTGCCTATCCACAAAAGTGGGGATAAAAATGTAGTATCAAACTACAGACCAATATCCCTACTCCCCACTTTATCCAAAATCCTAGAGAAAAGTGTATACGTGCAACTAAATAAATATTATCAACAGACCAGTTTTTTCACCCCACTTCAATCAGGCTTTCGACAGTTACGGCCCTCCTAAAAGTAACCAATGATATCCAGATGGGCATGGAAAATGGTAACCTCACAGGAGCCATTTTCTTAGAATTTGCCAAGGCCTTTGACACAGTAGACCATAATATTCTTATACTTAAACTCCAAAGATCAGGACTGGGTAATAATTCTCTAAACTGGTTTTGAACCTATTTATCAGACAGAATGCAGTATGTGTCAGTTGCTGGCAATGACTCCCTTCCGCTCAAAGTAACAAGTGGAGTTCCTCAAGGCTCCATTCTTGGACCTCTTCTGTTTTCTCTTTTTATAAATGATCTGCCCAAGGTTTGCAAATTATCTTCAGTACACATGTATGCAGACAACACCATTTTCTAGACTAAAAACTCAAACATATCACACCTTGAGGCCATATTACAACATGATTTCTACGAGGATGAAAGATGGATAGCAAGGAAAAAATTGTTCTTAAACACAGACAAAACTGTCACAATGATATTTGGCACAAAGCACAACTGCGTAATCTCGGCAATACTCACCTATCCATTGTAACGGAGTCTAATCATAAATTGGCCCCAGTGGACTCCTACAAATATCTTGGTATGTGGCTGGACCCCAACCTTACTTTTGGTTATCATATTGACAAATTAACCTCCAAGCTTTATCCCAAAATCAGTACTCTTTTTAGACACAAATCATGTTTAAGTCCCCTGGTTAGAAAACATTGTGCAACAGATGTTGCTGCCTGTCATAGACTATGGAGATGTAGTTTATGCTCCAGCACCAGAAATCCATCTTAGTAAACTTAACACTCTGTATAATTCAATATTCCGCTTTAGCCTCCAATGTAATTACACTAGTCATCGCTGTGATATGCTAAAAGAACTAAATTGGTTAACACTCAAATCTAGACGTGCCCTTCACCTTTCTTGCTTAGTACACAACCACTTCTCTAGAAAACTACCACACTACCTGAGCAGTTTGCTCACTCCTGCTCTCTGTACGAACTATAACCTCTGTTCCACTGCAAACAACTCGCTACGTATACCACAATACAAGAAAGAAGCAGGAAGATCTGCCTTCTCCTTCAGAGCTCCAAAGGCCTGGAACAAAATTCCTGAAATAATCAAATCTGCTCCCAGTCTAAAATCCTTAAAAGTAAATGCTTCTTTATATCTAAAAACAGAGTGTAACTGTATATAATTTTAAAATTTCCATATGTATGTATATTCATATGTGTATGTATATTTAATAACATGTAATATATAATGTTTCTCAATTTGTGTAAATATGCAACCCTCTACTGAAAATTGTCCAGGACATACTTGAAAACGAGAGATATCTCAGTGTATTCTTCCTGGTAAAACATTTTCTAAATAAATAAATAAATAAAATAAATAAATAAATAAATAAATTATATTGTTAATGACTATAGGACACAGCTAACAAGTAACAGTGTTGATAAACTTATATCTCTAAAAATTAACCAGTCAGTATCCGATGAGTATTAGTAAGCAGACGTTGAAAAAAACACAAAAGACAGGGAAACCCACATCACATGTAATATTAACAGCATCACCGTTCATGAAGTAGAAAAGGTGGTATTCAAAGAGTTTCTACCATCTAACACAGTTGGGACCATTGCTAAGATCACTGATTTTTTGGCAATAATCTAATAATAATGCAAGGTTAAACTAGATTCAAAATAATACAAGTAATTTGGCTAGTATTCATTCCTATGCCACACTGAGTGTAACCTTATTTTTTTTTAATAAAAAATACAAAAAGAGAGAAGGCATACACAATGTAAGTGTAGACTATTTTGACATCAGAAATTCAATGCCCATGATGAAGCAGAGCAAGGTTTATAAACACTTTGGGCATTAGAGAGATTATTCCTGATTAATTTGCTATATTTTTGCATTTCAATACATACTGAATCTGTGTATTTGGATTTTTTATAATACTATTACATTTATTATTTTAATAAATATATTTCACCATGATCAGGCATCACTCATTTATACCTATAGGTACCACTATCTAGGTCCTATACAATATTCACAATTAGCCATTAGGTTCCCCATAGAATAGAGTGACCACAGACCCTAGGTAGAGGGTTCTTTTCTGGACAGCAGGGAGAACCACAGCATTTGGAGACTACCATAAAGGAGCCTAAGGAGTGGAGGAGTGAGACCTGGTTATACTGACACGGGGGGTTATCCAATGGAAGTGAATACACCTTGACGTTGATTTTGCCTCTATAGAAGGTGAGTAGGATTTCTACTTATGACAAAGGTGTTTCAGCATGGTGGATGGATACTGAACTTCTGACATGGTGGAGGTGAACAATAATTAAATATCATAACAGTCTACATTTAGATTGTGTATGCCTTTTCACTTTTTGTATTTTTTACATGTTTTGTGGAGATCGTTTACCAGAGGTTCATGAGGGAACAGCGGCTTAAGAGATTCCCTGCCCCCATCAGGTCTAAGTTGAATTTTATATATTTGTATCTGTTAATACCGAACAAACTAATTTATTCATTAAAAACTAGTAGGAGCCCGTGTACACGGGCCACAGTGCCGGACAGTCGCGGTGCAGTCATGCCCAGTAGAGACTGCCCACGCAGTGGCTGATACAGAGACGGACGCTCCGAAGACAGACCTCTGGTCTGAGTTCGGAGTGCCCCATTCTGTATCAGTGTCGTCACTGGCAGTCGCTATTGTGCAGGACTGCAGCACGCGCAGCCGTCTCTACTGCACATGACTGCGTTGTTACAAACTATTTAGTGAATTATTATATAAGGATAATGGTCAGCATAGCAGCAGATTTACAGAAAGAAAAGAATATATAACAAATAACAGTGCTCTATATGTAACCTTTCTGAAAAAGGAAGAAAAGAGAGTCTCTGGTCACAAGAAGTCTAATCCTCATGATAAGTCGCAGCAGTTCTTAAAGGGACATCACCACACAGAATCCCAATCAAAAAGTTCTGTAAACACGAAAAGATAAAGACACAGTGCAGACTCTCTGAGCTTAGTAATTAGTACAAATGCAATAGCCCCCTCCTCACTTTCCCCTTAGGTATGCACTCACTTGTATCTGAGGTTCTAACTGCCTCCCAGTTTTCAGCCCCTTCACCTGTTTGGAGTTTAGTCCAGGTCGGTTCACACCCCTCAAATCTTGATCATACACCTTATTTCTTCTACACAGAGACGTTGTTCCTCTTAAATATCAAAACTTGCATATTAACAAATGCAGGCTGTGGAAATGGCCCTATGTATGGCCACAAGGAACTTTACTGGTGTTAAAGGCTATAGCCTAAGAGCCACCAAGTCCAAGTGACTCAGAAAAGGATAAAAAATGGGAGCAGTATATCTTGTGCAAAATATCCTAATTATTAGTTAAAAAGGAATGGGGCATATTGCTATTTGCCAATTTTAAGATACTGCAGAATAGCACCACACATCAAATAAAAATAAATATACCAATATAAATATAAAGAGCAATGCAAAAATAAAAGATCATTCACAAAATTACACTTGCTTAAAAAAATAGTGCAACGCGTTTCGTGATTAATATCGTATACACGTCACTTTCTCAAGAGCAATATTAATATAGATCAAAGCTAAAGCAAGTGGTGTTTTATGCAATGTATATATATATATATATATATATATATATATATATATATATATATATATTTGTTTTACATTTTTACATTGGGCTTGACCCAGACACATTTCTTCTGGACATAAATATCACAGTTTTCTCTTAAAGCAGATTTTTTAAGAATACTGCAGGCATCAAAAACATACTGTATATTACACTGCAGACCTCTCTGGCATACAGATAGCAAATTATTATTACATATTAATTTGCTGATTACAAAATACAGAAATCGATATTGGCATTTTCATAATCGATTGATTAACCCATTAAGGACCAAAGAGGTGTGCAACACATTTGTCCTCAAAAGATTAAAAGTACACAATTGCCTAAAATGGGATGACACACACTTAAATACCCTCTGCTTCATGCTGGCCTCTGTAAAATACTATTTTCTGAGGTCTAAAATCTAGTCTTACATATGTTTTGACAGAGCAGTTATTCCTGCTCCAAGTACTATCAGCAATCTGATGTGATTGTCTGAAAAAAGTCTGAGATAACACAGAATCTGAACACAAGAATAGTCGGCATTAAGGAATTAACCAATTTTAGCTCATATTCATTACAAACAGAAAAACATCAAATTCATGTTTTCTGAATAGAACAGTTTACACATGCAATAAAAGCAAATATAGGATAATATTTTACACATTTAATGTGAAATGTGAATTTGTATATATGTTAACTAAAAGTACAGGATGTTTTATCCTATATTATTAACATATTTCATTTTTATGTGCTAGGGTTGCTTATAAGTTGTTCTGGAGTAATCCAGCTGCACCATATGGGACAAATAAAAATCCCTAAATTCCTGTGCATCTGAATACAGCTTTTTAACCCCTTGAATGCTAGAGCGAAAACCTGTCTAGCATTCAAGGGGTTAAAAGCCCAATTTAACAAGATTTTTTCTTTGTCCCCTTTGGTGCAGTTTTTTTACTCCAGAATAACTTTGTTTTTCTAAACACAGGCCAATGTTTTCCCTTGTAGGTCAAATAATAACATCCTATATTATAATTTGCTAATGCATGTTTGTCAGAAGCTGTCATGCGCAGTACAGAGGGCTATGCGCACTGCAGTCATGCGCAGTACAGACTGACTGTTTGAATTTGGAGCGCCCTGCTCCGTTATCAACCGTGGCACAGGCAGTCTCTACTATTCATGACTGCAAAGCAGCCATTGCTGCCTGGCACTGTGGCCTGTGTACATGAGCTGTTCAACTAGTTTTATATAACTAGGCATTTTTGTGAGGTTACCAATATAGCACTTTTCTAAAAGAGAAAGTAATGTGTTTCATCACCTTTTAAATAAAAACAGTCCTATAGAACAATAGAGCATTAAGTCTTTGAGTGCCAGAGGGGTACTCAACTCATTGCTTTGCAATGCATTGCATACCCCTCTTGCACTTAAAGGGTTAATCCTTTTTGGACCAGAAGTGTATGTAACCTTACAGACTATCAGTACTGTTTTGCCTGCATAAGACAATATAGCATTAAACCTTTAAGGACCAGTACTCCTCTGGTCGGGTTTATATGCTAAGAAGAAATGTGTATATTGTGAATAATGCTTGCAAGACAAACATTTACTATAAGAAATAAACTGAAAGTGATTCTTTTTTGGGACTGTGCAGTCAGGTAGCGCAATGGGTTTGTTATGTATGTCATGCATTTCCAGTAAGGAAACAAATTAATCATTAATTATGTATATTGGCATTATTATAGCAATTATAACAATTGCTGTTAACCTTCAATACACACCCTTCTTGTCCTTTAATAAACTAAACCACTATGCATTTCTAGTGCAACTGAACAACACAATAGCAACAAAATAAAGGGTGTAGTTACAAGGCAGAAAAGAAAGAGAAACTATTTCTGTCCTACTTTTCTGCCTGGGAAATCTTAACTCTTTCAATGCTATAGTAGCATCCAATATTCAGGACTCCTCTGTCAGTCAAAGGGTTTAGTAAATCATTTTTAAGTTCAGAGATTCAACTTCAGACAGGACTTAAATGACCTTAGTGCAGATCCTGAATTTTTATTTTGTATTTGAATGTCAACGAAGGATAAAAAATGGTTATCTGAGATCCCATGTCATAAACAGTGTATATATATTCTTATAGTATGCACAGAAACATGATCAATACCATTTTTTTGTTTTTGTTCTTATGCTGTTTTCCAGATCAGACACATTGCATTCTGGATATAAAGTATAACTATAGTGAAGATAATTTGAAATTAACCTTGTGAGCTTTACAATTTGTTGGACATCCTTCTGGAGCTCAAAGGGTTAACTGTTCATGCACCAGATGGGTATTCAATGCTTAGCTAGACCTCTGTTTTTTGTGTAATTGAGTTTGGAGTAAAAAAACATGAATGTGGACAAGTGGGATACACTGAGACACTCACCAGCTCAATCTCCTCTGCTGCATTTAACAAAGCACGATTATCAGATGTTCCTTGATTGTTGTCCATTATACTATGAAATGAGGTCCTCTCCTGTTTGGAAGATACACAGTGAATGGTAGTTCTGACTTGCAGTACTTTACCTTTGTATCCTTCTATGCCATATACACACCCTCCAAGGTAGTCTGGATTTTGTGATCCCTGCCTAGCTGGCTACTTTCCAGTCAGTAGGTATTTCCCCATGTAAAGGGATGGGTAATTTATGATTGAAATAGCATTTAGATGAATTGACAGCAAACAACATATGTTGATTTGAACATAACCATAACTACTCTAGAACCATTGGAGCGATAGAGGAATATTGCATGCCATTGCATTGGATACTACTCTGGCATTCCAAGTGTTAAAGGGACATGAGAAAAGTAGTTGTGCAAAGCCTAATGGAGAACAGTAAGGATGAATATACTCTGTTAGAGTTTTCTACAGAATAAGAGAAACATATGGCTGGTTGGCATCCTCTTGTTCTTAACCTTATGGGTTCCACAAGGGTAAGCAACCTATTGTCTTGCAATGGGTTGTCCACTCCTCCGGAATACAGAAGGTCAATGGGATAATGATTAGTGATGAGCGAGCACCCCAATGCTCGGATGTTCGGGTGCTCTGACCGAGCACCCCCTGAGGCTCGAGTGCTCGGCCGAGCATCCGAGCCCCATTGAAGTCAATGGGAGGACTCGAGCATTACACCAGGCACCCCCTGCTCTGATGAGGGGAGGGTGCCTGGTCCATAGGAAAAGGGCAGAAAAAGATGGAAACACTACAGAAATGGTTCAGGGACAGCATAGGGAGGATGTCTGGATGCATCTTGGACTCCAACATCGCTGCTGGGAACGATCTTTCGCCCGTAGTACGCCATTTTTACAGACTGACCGTAAAACACACAAAAAGGAAAATAAAAACGACTTTAGGCGAAAAATTGTTACCAAACAGTATTTGCTGTATATTTACTTGTATATCATCTGCAAATTCTCCCAAAAATTTCATCGATTTTCTGAAGTGAGGCCATGATTAAGAGGGAAACGTGCGCAGAGACAAATTATCCCAAAAATTTCCTTGATTTTCAGAACTGAGGCCATGATTAAGAGGGAAACGTGCGCAGAGGCAAATTATCCCAAAAATTTCCTTGATTTTCAGAACTGAGGCCATGATTAAGAGGGAAACGTGCGCAGAGGCAAATTCTCCCAAAAATTTCCTTGATTTTCAGAACTGAGGCCATGATTAAGAGGGAAACGTGCGCAGAGGCAAATTCTCCCAAAAATTTCCTTGATTTTCAGAACTGAGGCCATGATTAAGAGGGAAACGTGCGCTGAGCTGACCATCTAAAACATTATGGGTGAGGGTCTGCTGCAGAGCTGACCATCCTAAACATTATATGCGAAGGCCCGCTAGTGAGCTGACGCTATAAAACATTATATGAGAGGGCCCGCTAGAGAGCTGACCCAATAAAACATTATATGAGAAGGCCCGCTGGTGAGCTGACCTATATAAAAATTGTCAAACAGGGCCCGCTGGTGAGCTGGCCCTATATAAAAATTATATCACAGGGCCCGCTGGTGAGCTGGCCCTATATAAAAATTATATCCCAGGGCACGCTGGTGAGCTGGCCCTATATAAAAATTATATCCCAGGGCATATGGAAGAGGAGGAGGAGGATGAGAACATTAAGAGTCAACCATATACCCGTTTTTGGGGTGGAAGGGGTGAATGGGAATACAGAGTATTCCCATCATTGTAAATAACATATATAAAGTGAGTTTATGTTCCCCCGGGGCTTTCCTCCAGTGGAGTGGAGAAGTCAGGGGAAATCCAGGCCTTGTTCATTTTTATAAGTGTCAACCTATCAGCATTGTCGGTGGAAAGGCGGATACGCTTATCTGTTATGATGCCACCAGCAGCACTAAATACCCGCTCAGACAGAACGCTGGCGGCAGGGCAGGCCAGCACCTCCAAGGCGTAGAGTGCCAGTTCATACCACGTGTCCAGCTTGGACACCCAGTAGTTGTAAGGCACAGAGGGATCATTGAGGACGCTGACACGGTCTGCTACGTACTCCTTCACCATCTTCCAAAACTTTTCCCTCCTTGTGACACTAGGCTGCGCATCAGGGTGAGGGTGCTGGCGGGGTGTCATGAAGGTGTCCCACGCCTTGGAGAGTGTTGCCCTGCCTTTGTCGGAACTGCTGTGTGCTCCCCTTTTCTCCCCTTCTCGGTTGGCCAAGGTAGCACGTACTCTGCCGCCAGCGTTGTCAGATGGAAAATTTTGGAGCAATTTTTCAACAAGAACCTTCTGGTATTGCACCATTTTGCTTGTCCTCTCCACCGGAGGAATGAGAGATGAGAAATTCTCTTTGTAGCGGGGGTCCAGAAGGGTGAACACCCAGTAATCCGTGTTGTCTAAAATGCGTACAACGCGTGGGTCACGGGAAAGGCAGCCTAACATAAAGTCAGCCATGTGTGCCAGAGTACCAACAGTCAAGATTTCGCTGTCCTCACCAGGAGGCTGACTCTCAATATCCTCATCCTCTTCCTCCTCTTCTGCCCACCCACGCTGAAGAGATGGAACTAAAGTTCCATGGCTACCCTCTGTAGCGGAGGCAACCGTGTCTTCCTCCTCCTCCTCCTCCTCCTCCTCCTCCTCCGCCTCCTCCAATTGTCGCTGAGAAGACGAAGTGAGGGTGCTCTGGCTATCACCTTGTGTAAGCTCTTCCTCCCCCATTTCCACCTCTTCCACATGCAAAGCGTCGGTTTTAATTGTGAGCAGCGAGCGTTTCAGTAGACACAGAAGTGGGATGGTTACACTGATAATAGCGTTATCGCCGCTCACCATCTGTGTCGATTCCTCAAAATTGCGTAAAACCTCGCAGAGGTCTGACATCCATTCCCACTCCTCACTTCTGATTACAGGAAGTTGAACGGAGAGGCGACGACCGTGTAACAGCTGGTACTCCACTACTGCCCTCTGCTGCTCACAAAGCCGGGCCAACATGTGGAAGGTGGAGTTCCAGCGCGTGCTCACGTCACACAGCAGCCGGTGAGCTGGCAATTGTAAGCGCTGCTGCAGCTTCAACAGGCCGGCCGAAGCTGTAGATGACTTACGGAAATGTGCACACACGCGGCGCACCTTGGTCAAGAGATCATGCACATTGGGGTAGGTTTTTAGAAATCGCTGCACCACTAAATTAAATACATGCGCTAGGCATGGTACGTGTGTGAGCTTGCCGAGCTCCAAAGCCGCCACCAAGTTACGCCCATTATCACACACAACCATGCCTGGTTGCAGGTTGAGTGGCGAGAGCCACTGCTCGGTCTGGTGACTAATCCCCTGCAACAGCTCTGAGGCCGTGTGCTGTTTGTCCCCAAGGCAGATCAGCTTCAGCACGGCCTGTTGACGCTTCCCCACTGCAGTGCTACACTGCTTCCAGCTACTGGCTGATGGGGGAGTGGCGCTGCGTGTAGAGAATTCGGAGGTGGAAACGGAGGAGGAGGAGCCAATAACGTAGGTGCTGGTGGAAACCCTGATGGAGGTAGGGCCCGCAATCCTCGGCGTGGGTAGCACCCGTGCCATCCCAGGGTCCGAGTCGCTCCCAGCCTCCACGACATTCACCCAGTGTGCCGTCAGGGAAATGTAGCGTCCCTGGCCACAAGCACTTGTCCATGTGTCAGTCGTTAAGTGGACCTTCCCAGTAACTGCGTTGGTCAGGGCACGGGTGATGTTACGGGACACATGGTGGTGTAATGCGGGGATGGCACACCGGGAAAAGTAGTGGCGGCTGGGGACGGCGTACCGAGGGACAGCTGCTGCCATCAGGCTGCGGAAGGACTCAGTGTCCACAAGCCTAAATGGCAGCATTTCGATGGCCAGTAATTTTGAAAGGTGTGAGGTTAGTGCTATGGCCTGTGGGTGGGTGGCTGGGTACTTTCTCTTGCGCTCAAATGCCTGGGGTAACGACATTTGGACGCTGTGCTGGGACAGGGAAGTGGATGTGGTCGCTGATGGTGCTTCAGATGGTACAGGTGCAGGGCGGGAGGTATGCGGGCCTGCGCCTTCGACAGGCGATTGGCCGGCACCGAAAACAGGGGAAGAGGAGGCAGTGGTGTGGCCTGCAGACACAGATGGGCGATCCAGGCGTTCCTCCCACTTACTACGGTGCTTGGATGCCATGTGTCGGATCATGCTGGTGGTGGTGAGGTTTCTAGTGTTCATGCCTCGGCTCATTCTGGTGTGGCACAGGTTGCAAACTACAAATCTTTTGTCGTCCGCACTTTCCTTAAAAAAACGCCATACCGCGGAACACCTACCCCTTGGCAAGGTAGATTTACGCAAGGGGGTGCTCCGTGGAACATTTGCGGGCCGGTTTGGTGCGGTCCGCCTTCTTTCTGTAGCCACACCACTGCCTCTTCCAGCCTGTTGCGGTGCTGCAGATGGCTCACCCTCAGGACTGCTGTCATCGCTCGGCTCTACACCTTCCCAGGTGGGGTCAGTCACCTCATCGTCCACCAAGTCCTCCTCCACTTCCTCACTCTGATCATCCTCCTCAAGTCTTGATCCCACCACATACTCGGTCATTGACAACTGTATAACATTCTCCTCAACAAGGTCTTGAGAAGGAAATAGTGGTTGATTTAATGGCAACTGTGTCTCATCATCATCATCATCATCCACTACTTCCTTTGACCTTAAATGCCGTTCACATCTGTCATCTTCTTGTGATTGGGTAGCCTCTAGAGGTTGTGAATCAGGGCACAAGATGTCATGTTCCTCTGCAAGCGTGCTTGGAGAGAGGGTCAAATGAAGGATTGGTGATGAGACGAGCTCATCACTATATCCCAGTGTGGGATCACTTCTTTGACCAGACCGTGTATGGTGGGAGGAAGGATGATCAGAGTGAGGATTATGTTGACCAGACTCTTGGCTACTGAGAGTGGACTTGGTGGAAGACAGGGTGGTGCTTAACCGACTGGAAGCAGTATCAGCTGTCATCCAACCGACCACCTGTTCGCACTGGTCGGACCTCGAGAGTGATGTCCTGCGACGCCCTGTGAAATCAGACATGAAGCTAGGTATGGTGGATGTCTTTCTTTCTTGTGCTCTGGCACCAGGCACAGTTTCTCCGCGTCCTGACCCGCGCCCTGAACTTTCAGGATCACGTCCACTTCCCCGTCCCTTTTTACCCGCCTTCTTCATCTTACACGATATATATGACTTTAATATATATGAGTTTGAAAACTTAACAGTATTTCTTACTATTCTGCAACTCTGCAGAGTACACAGAATAGGCTGCTAAACTGCGGTGACACACACTGAATGGAATAAGTGACTTTAATATTTGAGTTTGAAAAATTAACAGTATTTCTTACTATTCTGCAACTCTGCAGAGTACACAGAATAGGCTGCTAAACTGCGGTGACACACACTGAATGGAATAAGTGACTTTAATATTTGAGTTTGAAAAATTAACAGTATTTCTTACTATTCTGCAACTCTGCAGAGTACACAGAATAGGCTGCTAAACTGCGGTGACACACACTGAATGGAATATGTGACTTTAATATTTGAGTTTGAAAACTTAACAGTATTTCTTACTATTCTGCAACTCTGCAGAGTACACAGAATAGGCTGCTAAACTGCGGTGACACACACTGAATGGAATAAGTGACTTTAATATTTGAGTTTGAAAAATTAACAGTATTTCTTACTATTCTGCAACTCTGCAGAGTACACAGAATAGGCTGCTAAACTGCGGTGACACACACTGAATGGAATAAGTGACTTTAATATTTGAGTTTGAAAACTTAACAGTATTTCTTACTATTCTGCAACTCTGCAGAGTACACAGAATAGGCTGCTAAACTGCGGTGACACACACTGAATGGAATAAGTGACTTTAATATTTGAGTTTGAAAAATTAACAGTATTTCTTACTATTCTGCAACTCTGCAGAGTACACAGAATAGGCTGTTAAACGGCGTTGAAACACACTGAATGGAATATGTGACTTTAATATTTGAGTTTGAAAACTTAACAGTATTTCTTATAATTCTGGAACTGTACAGAGTACACAGAATAGGCTGTTAAACGGCGGTGAAAGACACTGAATGGAATATGTGACTTTAATATTTGAGTTTGAAAACTTAACAGTATTTCTTACTATTCTGCAACTCTGCAGAGTACACAGAATAGGCTGTTAAACGGCGTTGAAACACACTGAATGGAATATGTGACTTTAATATTTGAGTTTGAAAACTTAACAGTATTTCTTATAATTCTGGAACTGTACAGAGTACACAGAATAGGCTGTTAAACGGCGGTGAAAGACACTGAATGGAATATGTGACTTTAATATTTGAGTTTGAAAACTTAACAGTATTTCTTATAATTCTGCAACTGTACAGAGTACACAGAATAGGCTGTTAAACGGCGGTGAAAGACACTGAATGGAATATGTGACTTTAATATTTGAGTTTGAAAACTTAACAGTATTTCTTATAATTCTGCAACTCTGCAGAGTACACAGAATAGGCTGTTAAACGGCGGTGAAAGACACTGAATGGAATATGTGACTTTAATATTTGAGTTTGAAAACTTAACAGTATTTCTTTATTTCTTATAATTCTGCAACTCTGCAGAGTACACAGAATAGGCTGTTAAACGGCGGTGAAAGACACTGAATGGAATATGTGACTTTAATATTTGAGTTTGAAAACTTAACAGTATTTCTTACTATTCTGCAACTCTGCAGAGTACACAGAATAGGCTGTTAAACGGCGTTGAAACACACTGAATGGAATATGTGACTTTAATATTTGAGTTTGAAAACTTAACAGTATTTCTTATAATTCTGGAACTGTACAGAGTACACAGAATAGGCTGTTAAACGGCGGTGAAAGACACTGAATGGAATATGTGACTTTAATATTTGAGTTTGAAAACTTAACAGTATTTCTTATAATTCTGGAACTGTACAGAGTACACAGAATAGGCTGTTAAACGGCGGTGAAAGACACTGAATGGAATATGTGACTTTAATATTTGAGTTTGAAAACTTAACAGTATTTCTTATAATTCTGCAACTGTACAGAGTACACAGAATAGGCTGTTAAACGGCGGTGAAAGACACTGAATGGAATATGTGACTTTAATATTTGAGTTTGAAAACTTAACAGTATTTCTTATAATTCTGCAACTCTGCAGAGTACACAGAATAGGCTGTTAAACGGCGGTGAAAGACACTGAATGGAATATGTGACTTTGATATTTTAGTTTGAAGACTTAACAGTATTTCTTCCTATTCTGCAACTCTGCACAGTACACAGAATGTGCTGCTACACTGCGGCGAAGCACACTGAATGGAATATGTGACTTTGATATTTTAGTTTGAAGACTTAACAGTATTTCTTCCTATTCTGCAACTCTGCACAGTACACAGAATGTGCTGCTAAACTGCGGCGAAGCACACTGAATGGAATATGTGACTTTGATATTTTAGTTTGAAGACTTAACAGTATTTCTTCCTATTCTGCAACTCTGCACAGTACACAGAATGTGCTGCTAAACTGCGGCGAAGCACACTGAATGGAATATGTGACTTTGATATTTTAGTTTGAAGACTTAACAGTATTTCTTCCTATTCTGCAACTCTGCACAGTACTCAGAATGTGCTGCTAAACTGCGGCGACGCACACTGAATGGAATACGTGACTTTGATATTTTAGTTTGAAGACTTAACAGAATGTGCTCTAATCTGCAACTTTGCACACTAAACAGAATGTGCTCTAATCTGCAACTTTGCACACTAAACAGAATGTGCTCTAATCTGCAACTTTGCACACTAAACAGAATGTGCTCTAATCTGCAACTGTGCACACTAAACAGAATGTGCTCTAATCTGCAACTTTGCACACTAAACAGAATATATATATATATTTTTTTTTTTTTTTGTTTTTTTCCCCCCACACCAAATAACCTGCTGCCCCCACACACAGTAGTCCTAAAAAGGACTTTTGGTTCTTTTTTTTTCACAATTTTTGTTTTTTTCCTCCCTACACTGCCTTTCCCTTCCTATCCTCAGCTCTCCCTGGCTCAGACTGAGCCGAACTCGATGGTCAGGTGCTATACAGCACCTGACCACGGGTTCTGGCCAGCCAATCAGTGTAATGCCAGCAGCCAACATGGCTGCTGGCATTACACCGATGTCAGAGCCTCCCTGCACGTTTATTGGCTGCGCAGCAGCCGCAAAACGTGCGGGGAGGAGACCCGAACATGGCGGGCGAGCACATGCGGTACTCGTACGAGTACCGCCATGTGCCGAGCAGAGCGATGCTCGAGCCGATCCGAGCATCGGCCGAGCATGCTCGCTCAACACTAATAATGATGCTTCATCCTTTGCATAACAAAGACAGAGCAATTTCAAATCCTGTCATCCCTTTGCACAGGCATCAATGACATGACCCATCATGGAACAGAGGAATATCAAAGTGACCCAAGTGAAAGTTGACTCCACGTACACGAAGCTTGCCTCCTGGTGTTTAGTCATTGGGAAAACTGACTTTGTTCACAACCCCTGAAAAACCCTTCACTATTACAAAATATGAAAATATATATGTTTATGAGTTTCCTCAGATCTAAGGGGAAAATGTATACAGCATTACTGCTCCTCTTCGGTGTTCAAAATCCTCTTGAAGTAAGCCTATCACCATGATATGTCTGTTGATTTTGATGTTGGATTAGCCATTTCTCTAGATAGCAAATTTGTTATGTGTTGTGTATCTGTTATACTCATGAAGGAAAGTCCCTAAACTCAGGGGTCTATTAATTAAACATGGACCTTGAGTGGAGTTTGAAATGTATTGACATAAGGAGATGATGGTGGAGATTTAATAAGGTATGATGAAGAGGTTATGGTGGATATGAGTTATACAGTAATATCACATCTCCGTTCCTATGTATTCAATGGAGCCTATGCACCGAGATTGCACTAGTTTGAAAGATATTGGTGCATAGGCTCCATCGAATAACATAGGAACTGGAGAAGTACTAGCACTAGGGAAATCATCTCCACCTCATCAAATCCCTATCTCACCTAAGTGCATAACTCCTCATGTTCACCTTGCAAAGTGCAATCAATTGAGCCAACCATTGGCATTTTCATGCTCCTAACTCAACATTCTTATCAACAATTAACCTTAGGTTGCTGGGTGCCGGATGGATTTTCCATCATCACAGTATTAATCCCAGCATATGTTTGGTTGGCTGATATATCCTGTCAGTGAAAATGTAACCCAAAATGTGGTTGGCTAACAGCATCTTAATAATTACACAAGTTTATGGAACCAAATGGGGATAGTCTGGCACATAGTATGCTAAGAGGTAGTTGTTAGAGGATCAAGTTCAACTCATGTTGTTTTGCTTTGCTAGGTGGATTGTGAATTGAAATTGGTTAACAGTGTATGTGCTGTGTGTGATTACCCATGGTACAACATCTGAAAACCAAGTAATATGTGTAGGAGTTCTGTTCACTGCATTGCTTTGCAATGTATTGGAGACATCTCTGTCACTTTACCTGTTAGAAACCAGAAACATTCATATATTCATATATTGGATGAAGAAGTACTTTTTTATTTTGGGGAAAGATCACAAATGGAGCATTTTTATTTCTTTTTGGGGTGCTTTTGAAGGGGCTGCAGAGGTGGATGCCCTTGTAGACTGTCTTGTGACTCTGGGGATTCTTGATGTTGGTGCAGGGGTCACACTGGAGGGAGAGGTGGCTGTGGTGGACCCTTCTGTGGATTTCAACTCCCTCTCCAACCACAGGTTCTCCCTGTGATTAAGTTCCTGCATTTCCATGAACAACTGGCCCATTATGTCCATCATTCCTGTGATCAGAACCGCCTGCTGGGATTCAAGGGCATGGAGGGTTACTGTGTTCCTCTGGGCATCTCATTGCAAAATCCTCAGGTATTTGTTGGTATTTGTTTGTTGCCTTCTCTGGATGCTCAAACACTGTGTGTCTGTTTGCATGTTTTGCCTACTTGTGGATATTGAAGTGGCCTGAGAAGCTGGTCTCTCTGGGGCTGGTGGTGGCTCCTCTGCCTCCTCCTGATGTGGTCCTGTTGTTGGGGTATCAGCATATGTGGAGCCTGGCAATGGCTGTGCCCCCACCACATCTATGGACTCTGAACTTGCCACAGATGGCTGGCCCCCTGGTTGCAGATGTGGTCAGGTTGTGAATGATTGATGAGCTTGATGGGATCCTGGACATCAAGCCTGTCCAACTTCAGTCCTTCAGGACTGAAGAATTTCCCTGATTAAGCACAGGGGAGTTGGTCAGTAGCTCATTTATTTTGACTGAAAAACCTGTGCTTACTCAGGGATATCCTTCAATCCTGGCCTGCTGGAGGTCCTTGAGGACTAAACTTTACATTGATGTAAGCAACCTACAGTTGATGTTTGGTTATCATATGTGTCCTGACAAGAGTGGATGGCCAGAAGCATAACTAGAAGGCTCCGGGCCCTGGTGCGGAAATTGCCATTGCCCCCCACCAAACACATTGCCCCCAGTCTCCACATTGCTACCACATTGCCCCCCCAAATCATCACATTGCCCCATGTCCATCTCCTACCTCGAGTCCCTGTCTAGTGGCATGGCATGAGAACTGTGCCTCTATAGCTGAAGCTTCCGCGCGGTTCTCAATAATGCAGTACACTGGCAGATGATGTCATCTCCCAGGGGTCTGCATTACTAGAGTGCCGGGAGATTAAATGTTACACAGAATGAGTTGCTGCGGGCGTGTCGTGAGGGGGTCGCAGGGGGCGCCCGGGCCCCTGGAGTGACAGGCTCGGTTGCAGGTGCGACCCCTGAGAACCCTATAGTTACGCCACTGTGGATGGCATGAAATCCCTCCTTGCCATCCCCACTCTTCAGGATACATGTGATAACCAAAGCTTAATCATCACAGTTCAGTTCAGACAAAACAATTGCATACACAACACATAGGCCTAAGAAGCAACAACACTATGCCCTTGAACCACACCAATTTCCCTTATTCCCATCCACACTCCTCAGGATACATATGATTCCCAGGATATTTTATCTACTTAGTTGTCATTGTTTTCATCAGTGCATTGATTTGCTCTGTCTCAGTGGAACTGTGATATGTGAACTGATCCCTGTAGACCAGTGTAATGTAACCCTGTTGTGTTAGTCCTCGTTTAACCATTGGAGTGCCAGAGGGGTAGCCAATGCATTGTCGACTAATGAGCTGATCATACCTCTAGCACTCAAGGGGTTAGGTGCTGACCTCCCTCTGGCTACGTTTAACATTGTGGAAGAACAGAGCTTCACATAACAATGTGATGGCAAGCATTGTTTGTGTGGAGTGGGTATCATAAACAATACATCAATGAGGGGGTTAAAGTCTGACTTGGAAAGGATTCGTTGTGGTATACCCTTCCCATTTCTGCTTGGATTGTCCAGTATTTTGTCCTTGTTTGAACCCTCTCAACATTGTGTTGGTGCAGTTGTGTGTATGAATGCTGGCCATGTCTTCAGGTATCACTGTGTTGGGTTGTAGTAGGTATGAGGGTTTGTGTAGTGTCTGGTTCTGGAATGATGCACTTACTGGTAGTGTGGAAGATGCTGTCATGACCAATGTCTGATCAAGGGTTTAAAGGTGATGTGAACAGGAAGACCACCTCTGGTACCTCGGTTTGCATATCAACCTCTCCCCTTTTCTCTTTCACCAGCCTCTTACAGTCACCCCAGCACTTCTTGATGGAGTCCAGGGTCCTCTGGCATGTGAAGACTGCCTTCACCCTGTTCAACACCTGATACCAAGCTACCTTCTTCTGAGCCCCCAAACCATCGACCCTCTCCTTCAGGAACAAGATTGTCTCCCTTTCTAGGATGCTCTGGATGAGGACTCTATTCTCCTTCTAGGAGTATTTAGGGTCCTGCAGCCTCTCCTCATCCACTCTAGACTGGGATGTGTTGGAGCTGTGGGTGTTATGGCCTGCCTGTGCTGACACTGACTGTGTAGGGTGCTCCCCAACATCTACCCCTATTCCCAGTGACACAGCTGTCCCTGTCCTTTGTGTGCCTCTATTTGGTTGGGTCCCCTTTTGCCCAACTGATCTCCCTCCCCCACTCCTTCCTTGACTAGGGATGCTCTCCTGAGCATCCTCCTCTCCTGCTCCTCTCCCCATCCCTCTCTCCTCCTCCTCTCACCATCATGCACCAACTCAAACTCAGACACAGACACTCTCAATCTCATTCACTGAATCACGCTGTCAAAATAAAATAGAAATTGTGTAATGTGTTATAAACAAAAATATATGTGTGTGTATGTGTATGAGTGTATGGCAAATTTGCAAAGGCATATTATTTGTTGTTATAAGTGTACTAAGTCTCTCCTCTCCAAATTCTTCTAACTCTCTCCAATGTCCACTCCGCTCTCAATCTATCACTATTCTCTACTGGGTCCGGTGCTCTAGCTCTCTAAAACTTGAAACACAGAAAAAGGTATGTCAGATATTTTTGGGGCATATATAGGTGTATTTGAATGTGTTTGATACTTTGATGTGTTGTAATTTGCTGTGGCTTTTAACTTGTCTTAACAACATTCAGTGTCATTAGATAACGTTGACTGTTATCTTTTTTTCTTGGCATTAGATGTATCGTACATTATCAGCTGATTGGGATGCACGATGAGGTGAAAAAATGTGCAACGCAGGTTTTTAAGCTATGTGAATTTTTATGGCCTATGCTCCTTAGCTATTTTGGTAGGCATAGATTTGAATACTATGTAAATCAGATTTGGCTAACAATCGTTGGGCTTTTTTTTCTTAATGTAGTTTTACCGGGCACAATTGAAAAGAGAAAAGTGCAGAAAGCTGTAACTTTTCTGCTTTTTCCCATTGTGACCCCCAGCCTCATCGAGCTTCAATATCAACCATAAAACCAATCTTACAAATGTCCAGTGTTATCTGATGGTAGCCATAGAACCACACATGAAAGAAGAAGCTAAACTCACAGTACTAACTCAACTTAACATTTACATATAATGTGCAGATATAAATTGAGAACCCAAGTGAATAAATATAGATAGTAGTAAGTTGTTCAAGCTTACTAAAAGTTAGGTCAAAAATTGAAAGTAAAACAAATCTGCACTCCTCCATACAGATTAAGCTCACCCACCACTTCAAGATATCCCAGTACCAGGTGAGTCCTATCTAATACACACAATCATTTCTGTCTAGATTAAAAGTGTCCCTGAGGATTGTGAAGCTGATATTTCTTGTAAATAAAGAGTAGGGTCTGTTTTAAAAAACATTTCACACATTTAAAAACAACAGTTTTACGATATGATAAGACTCACGTTTTTCAAACTATAGTGGCTTGCAGAGAATGAGCAGTAGACCAAGAAGACCGGAGCTTCATCAGTCCATATCTGTCCTCCCCACAAGTCACATGGGGTTTAGCATATCCCCTTTCAGGTGACAGGACAGAGAACAAGACAAACAAAATTCAAAGAGTATAAAAGACCCCTCCCCTTCACCTTTTATATTTTTTTCTGTCCTTTGAAGCGGTAGGACTTGAGTTGCTTGTTTTATTTTGAGTGCTATTTTTTCACTTGTGGCTTACTGAGCAGTGTCTTCTGCCCTTTCCAAGTTGGAATTCTCTGTCTCTTTCTTTCTGAAGCTCTGACTTCACTGATCCCTTTTGGGTTTGCAGATTGGATATCCTGAAATTGACTAGTTATTCCTGCATAAAGCCTAACAGATGGAGTTCTGGGAATGTTCTTCCAGTAACATTCTCACAGATGTTTACTTTGAATATATGCAGGTGTTGGCTTATCTGCGATATTTGGATATAGATGCAAGTGTGGACTTTCTATGTCATCTACTCAAAGGGTTACCATAAACTACCATACCCAGGAAAACTAAAATACCTGTGAGCTACTTGCCCACAGGTATGATTTTGTATTTGCATGCCCCTCCTCTAGGCCCCTGTTTTTAGTACAGAATGTCTCCTCACAGAGCCTCTGAATACTAGTTATGAGTGTTGTAGTATTTGTTTTAATTTTTCAATTCTGTTCACCTGGTTAACCCCTTAATGACTGATGACATGGTAGGACAATCGGTTAACTTGACTTAAGGACTGATTATGATCCTAGCACCTCATAGATTTTTTGCTCACAGTGCTCCAAGATTGGAGAGGACAGTATCAGATCCTTAAAGACATGTGCAAGCTCTCTTAATGAGTTTAAAATGGTCCCTAAGGGGAATCTGCTCCCCAGGACCACAGTTTTTAAGGGGTTAAGCTTGCTCATCCTGACCAAGGGTTTCAAGAGGGCTTATATATTTTATGGATAGCTTAGGGCCATGCACTTCATGTGTTCTGGGCATCTTCTAGATGCTTTATTTTTTCCATATGTTGGAGAAGTATTATGAAGGTATCTTTGTCCACATCTTCATACGCTATAGCTATAAATCTAGGGTGCACAGTTTCAGTTTCTGATCCTTGTGAATGTGAGCTCAATGTGGCTGCACTGGGTACATGTGCATGTGCATTTTGGAATACACATGTTATGTATGCACTTGGTTACACGTGTAAGTGCTATTTCTGCACTTGAGTTTTAGTATACATGCTAAGGCTGCAATTGGATGCATGTGTACTTGCTAGGGTGCATTTGGGTGTGTGTATTTGATATGGCTGAACTTGAGTGCTTCTGTTCCTGCTATGGCTGTAGTTCTTTGCATGTTCTCCTGTTATGGCTGCACTTGTATCATGTATATGTTCCTGCTATTGCTGAACTTGTGTGCATGTGTTCCTGATATGGCTGAGCCTGGGAGCATATGTGTCTGTTATTTCTGCTTTTTGATGCTATATGCCTGCTATGGCTGCACTACGGTGCATGTGTACCTGAATGTGTAGGTACTGCAATTAAATGACTACATTTTAGAGATGTGCTTTCTTATGTGCACTGGAGGCACACTGGTGATTGTGCTATCTTGTGTTCTAAGGCTACTGTGTGGTGCATGTACTCTTGTAGATTGCATTGATGTGGTATGTATATGCAAATGCTGTTGCATTGCTGTGGAATAACCTGTGTAAGTGCTGTTGCCGCACTGTGATTCATGTGTGTTCAAGCTGTTTCCACACTGTAATGCTCAAGTGCCGTTGCTGCATTGTGGTGCTAGAGCTCTCTTACCACACTGTGGTGTTCTTGTTCCCAAGAGATTTTTCCACACTGTGGTGCATCTGTACATGACAGCTGTTGTTATACTTTAGATCATGGGTGCTGTTGCTGCACTGTGGAGAGTGTGTGTGTGTTTTCAACTGCTGAGGATGCACAGTGGTGTGTGTATGTGTGTGTGTGTGTGTGTGAGGTGGGCAAGCTGTGACCACACTATGCAGCATGTATTTGTAAGCTTGATTGCCACAGAGTGATGCATGTTTGAGCACTGTCCCTGCCTGTGGGTGCATAGGTGTGTTTCTGCACTGAGAGTTCACATGTGCAAATGCTGTTGCTGTACCATGGCTGCATACACTAGGTAGAGCCATGCTGTGGTTTGTGCTCTTGCATGATATGGCCACTCTAAGGTGGGTGCACACTGGCTATGGACTCTCTATGCTTGCACTGTGACATGTTTGGCCACCTACTGTGCCTGTACTGTGTTGCCTCTGAACATATTCTATAGCTGTAATGGCTACACAGTGTTACAGATTACCTTGGTTCCAGTGCCGCAGCTTCAGGCGATGCTCAAAATTACACTTTGGCATCAACGGCCGTCCATGCCGCACAGATGTCACCAGAATGACGCATGGTTGGACGCATCAAAGCTAGATGCATCATCTGCAGGCACGAGGCTTCAAGCATGCAACAGGCTTCTTGTAGTCTCCTCTTACCTACTTCCTCCCTCTGAGCTGCTCCTCCTACATACTTCCTGAGGAGGGGTTTAAAGGGCAACTGAGTCCTGACTCAGTTGCCCTTGCGTTGTTGTACAATACAGTTCTGTTTCCCTTGGGCTCTGTGTATGACCTGGCTAGTTTGACCATTCACTCTGGTGTTGACCTGTGGCTCTGTCTGACTACTCTTTTGCCTGCTGTGTAGTGGACACCCAATCTGGTGCGGACCTGTGGCTCTGGCTGACTACCTGAACTGTGTATGAACCGGCCTGTCTGTCCACCCATTCTGGTGTTGACCTGTGGCTCTCTCTGACCATTCTCCTTGTGCGTTCCGATTTGGCTTACTCATCCTTTCTGGTGCAAACCTGTGGCTCTGGCTGACTACCTGCTTCATGTATGACCCGGCTTGTCTGATTATCCTTTCTGGTGCTGACTCCACAGACACCCATCCTAGTGCGGACCTGGGTCTCTATCAGACTCCTAGCTTACTGAATGCAGGCATGAGTCAGTAGTCTCCTTGGTTGCGTAGATATTGCAGACTTCTCTTCTAGACTGACTGCAGGCTGAGTCAGTGCTAGTCCTTTGGGCATTCCGAATTAACTCGAGGCTCCAGTGGGCTGGGACAGTGTGGTGGGTCTATTGGCTGACTGCTATTTCTGATACAGTGCTCTTTGATCACCTTCTGTGTGTTATCTGTTTACGTGCATTACTGTGATTTTTCTAATAAATGATTGTTTTACTTTACCATACTGACTCCTTTTTTATTCCTGGGAACCGTGACACACAGAAGGGCTTGTGCACAAATGCTATGGCTGCCTTGTGGTCCATATATGCACACTATTATCATGGTTCCCTAGTGATATTCAGATGTCAGTATGGTATAGTAAAATGTAATTGATTAAAGTATAAGTAAGGTAGTACACAATAGCAATATAGCAAGAACAAGCAGAGGGTTCTAAGCCAGCAAGCACTGCTATCATAAATAGTAGGCTGCCCAGATTGGCCACATTGCTGGAGACTAGGCCTCAGCCACTGGTAGTCTCTGCTGGAACCAGAAGTAGGAACTGGAACACAGGATCTTGATCCAATGTAGTGAGGAGCTACCTGACTCACGTCTGCAGTCAGCAATGTAGCAGAGGATACCTGACTCTCATCTGCAGTCAGTATGGAGAAAGCGGAAGCTTGAACCATGCCTGCACTCAGTAAATAGCTAGTCTACTAGAGCCCCAGGTCCACACCAAATTGGGTGTCTGCTAGCTACAGGGGAATAACAAGAGAATAGTCAGACAGAGACACAGGTCAACACCAGAGAGGGTAGTCAGACAAGCCAGGTCATACACAGTTCAGGTAGTCAGCCAGAGCCACAGGTCTGCACCAGACTGGGTGTCCACTAGAAAGATAAGGCAGGAGAATAGTCAGACAGAGCCACAGGTCAGCACCAGATTGGATGGTCAGACAAGCCAGGTCATACACAGAGCCCAAGGACACAGAACTGCTTTGTACAACAACACAAGGGCAACTGAGTCAGGACTCAGACTGCCCTTTAAACTTCTCCTCAGGAAGTATGTAGGAGGAGCAGGCTCAGAGGAAGGAAGTAGGTAGGAGGAGACTACAGGAAGCATGGCATAAAACAGAGGCCTGCTACACTCTGAAGCCTCGCGCCTGCATATGACGCATCTTGCTCTGATGCGTCCAACCGCTGCCATCTTCCTGCGCCATCCATACGGCATGAACAGCTGTTGAAACCAAGGTAAGCTGTGACAACTATAAGCATATTAGAAATATTTTGGGATTATGGTGTGTGCATGTGCTTTTCCTGCTGTGTGATGCATATGTATGTGCATTGCCGTGCATGCATGCATGCTTTTGTGCTCGCTTGCTGTCCTGGAATCCATTAGACCACTTTTGCTATAGTGAGGTACAACTGTACATCCTTTTGTTGCACTGTGGTGCCTATGTATGCAGTCTTCCTACATAGTGTTTTGCATAATAATGCTTTTGTTGCACTGCATTGAGCATGTGCTCTGTTATCCACTTGTGACTGAATAAACTTGTTATTGCTAAACAATAGGGAATGTGTACTCACTATTTCCTGTATGTGTGCACTTTGGGTGCCTTGTGGTACATCTGTGGTACCCCCATGTATAGTCTGGAAGCACGGTGGCGTGCTTATGTGAAAGCAATTTGAAGCACCAAGGTGCTTTCCTGTGTGCCCTTTTGCCATTTCACCTGTGTTTGCTCTTTTGATGTGCTGTATTCCACTTGTCTTGGTGTGCACACTTGATGTGCCTATTAACACTTATTTTGTTGCTTTGTTTTGATCCTGTGTTGTTTGCAGCACAGTGATGCACCTGCACTGTTCTCACACACTGGCGTCACCTGTCTATTGCTGCATGATAGGCATGCTTGTCTGTGCATCTTTGAGGATCTGCTGTGTACCACTGAATCTTTGTTCATGGGCTCTATGGTAGTCACATGTTTACTTTTGTTATGCTGTTAGTGTGCTTTTAGTTTTCTATGGTTCTCTCCATTTTGATGTTTTCTGAGTGGGTAATTCTAAGATGCACTATGGATCATATGCATTATTTGTAGAATATTTCACTTTGTAGCAGTAGATTAGGTTCTTTATGCTGGTATTCATACTCTTTCATGTTTGCCTGTTTACTAGTGTTGAGCGAGCATGCTCGGCCGATGCTCAGATCGGCTCGAGCATCGCTCTGCTCGGCACATGGCGGTACTCGTACGAGTACCGCATGTGCTCGCCCGCCATGTTCGGGTCTCCTCCCCGCACGTTTTGCGGCTGCTGCGCAGCCAATAAACGTGCAGGGAGGCTCTGACATCGGTGTAATGCCAGCAGCCATGTTGGCTGCTGGCATTACACTGATTGGCTGGCCAGAACCCGTGGTCAGGTGCTGTATAGCACCTGACCATCGAGTTCGGCTCAGTCTTAACCAGGGAGAGCTGAGGATAGGAAGGGAAAGGCAGTGTAGGGAGGAAAAAAACCAAAATTGTGAAAAAAAAGAACCAAAAGTCCTTTTTAGGACTACTGTGTGTGGGGGCAGCAGGTTATTTTGTGTGGGGGGAAAAAAACAAAAAACAAAAAAAAAAAAAATATTCTGTTTAGTGTGCAAAGTTGCAGATTAGAGCACATTCTGTTTAGTGTGCACAGTTGCAGATTAGAGCACATTCTGTTTAGTGTGCAAAGTTGCAGATTAGAGCACATTCTGTTTAGTGTGCAAAGTTGCAGATTAGAGCACATTCTGTTTAGTGTGCAAAGTTGCAGATTAGAGCACATTCTGTTAAGTCTTCAAACTAAAATATCAAAGTCACATATTCCATTCAGTGTGCGTCGCCGCAGTTTAGCAGCACATTCTGTGTACTGTGCAGAGTTGCAGAATAGGAAGAAATACTGTTAAGTCTTCAAACTAAAATATCAAAGTCACATATTCCATTCAGTGTGCTTCGCCGCAGTTTAGCAGCACATTCTGTGTACTGTGCAGAGTTGCAGAATATGAAGAAATACTGTTAAGTCTTCAAACTAAAATATCAAAGTCACATATTCCATTCAGTGTGCTTCGCCGCAGTTTAGCAGCACATTCTGTGTACTGTGCAGAGTTGCAGAATAGGAAGAAATACTGTTAAGTCTTCAAACTAAAATATCAAAGTCACATATTCCATTCAGTGTGCTTCGCCGCAGTTTAGCAGCACATTCTGTGTACTGTGCAGAGTTGCAGAATAGGAAGAAATACTGTTAAGTCTTCAAACTAAAATATCAAAGTCACATATTCCATTCAGTGTGCTTCGCCGCAGTTTAGCAGCACATTCTGTGTAGTGTGCAGAGTTGCAGAATAGTAAGAAATACTGTTAAGTTTTCAAACTCAAATATTAAAGTCACATATTCCATTCAGTGTGTGTCACCGCCGTTTAGCAGCCTATTCTGTGTACTCTGCAGAGTTGCAGAATAGTAAGAAATACTGTTAAGTTTTCAAACTCAAATATTAAAGTCACATATTCCATTCAGTGTGTTTCACCGCCGTTTAGCAGCCTATTCTGTGTACTCTGCACAGTTGCAGAATAGTAAGAAATACTGTTAAGTTTTCAAACTCAAATATTAAAGTCACATATTCCATTCAGTGTGTGTCACCACCGTTTAGCAGCCTATTCTGTGTACTCTGCAGAGTTGCAGAATAGTAAGAAATACTGTTAAGTTTTCAAACTCAAATATTAAAGTCACATATTCCATTCAGTGTGTTTCACCGCCGTTTAGCAGCCTATTCTGTGTACTCTGCACAGTTGCAGAATAGTAAGAAATACTGTTAAGTTTTCAAACTCAAATATTAAAGTCACATATTCCATTCAGTGTGTGTCACCGCCGTTTAGCAGCCTATTCTGTGTACTCTGCAGAGTTGCAGAATAGTAAGAAATACTGTTAAGTTTTCAAACTCAAATATTAAAGTCACATATTCCATTCAGTGTGTTTCACCGCCGTTTAGCAGCCTATTCTGTGTACTCTGCACAGTTGCAGAATAGGAAGAAATACTGTTAAGTTTTCAAACTCAAATATTAAAGTCACATATTCCATTCAGTGTGTGTCACCGCCGTTTAGCAGCCTATTCTGTGTACTCTGCAGAGTTGCAGAATAGGAAGAAATACTGTTAAGTTTTCAAACTCAAATATTAAAGTCACATATTCCATTCAGTGTGTGTCACCGCCGTTTAGCAGCCTATTCTGTGTACTCTGCAGAGTTGCAGAATAGTAAGAAATACTGTTAAGTTTTCAAACTCAAATATTAAAGTCACATATTCCATTCAGTGTGTTTCACCGCCGTTTAGCAGCCTATTCTGTGTACTCTGCACAGTTGCAGAATAGGAAGAAATACTGTTAAGTTTTCAAACTCAAATATTAAAGTCACATATTCCATTCAGTGTGTGTCACCGCCGTTTAGCAGCCTATTCTGTGTACTCTGCACAGTTGCAGAATAGGAAGAAATACTGTTAAGTTTTCAAACTCAAATATTAAAGTCACATATTCCATTCAGTGTGTGTCACCGCCGTTTAGCAGCCTATTCTGTGTACTCTGCAGAGTTGCAGAATAGTAAGAAATACTGTTAAGTTTTCAAACTCAAATATTAAAGTCACATATTCCATTCAGTGTGTGTCACCGCCGTTTAGCAGCCTATTCTGTGTACTCTGCACAGTTGCAGAATAGTAAGAAATACTGTTCAGTTTTCAAACTCAAATATTAAAGTCACATATTCCATTCAGTGTGTGTCACCGCCGTTTAGCAGCCTATTCTGTGTACTCTGCAGAGTTGCAGAATAGTAAGAAATACTGTTAAGTTTTCAAACTCAAATATTAAAGTCACATATTCCATTCAGTGTGTTTCACCGCCGTTTAGCAGCCTATTCTGTGTACTCTGCACAGTTGCAGAATAGTAAGAAATACTGTTAAGTTTTCAAACTCAAATATTAAAGTCACATATTCCATTCAGTGTGTGTCACCGCCGTTTAGCAGCCTATTCTGTGTACTCTGCAGAGTTGCAGAATAGTAAGAAATACTGTTAAGTTTTCAAACTCAAATATTAAAGTCACATATTCCATTCAGTGTGTTTCACCGCCGTTTAGCAGCCTATTCTGTGTACTCTGCACAGTTGCAGAATAGTAAGAAATACTGTTAAGTTTTCAAACTCAAATATTAAAGTCACATATTCCGTGTAAGATGAAGAAGGCGGGTAAAAAGGGACGGGGAAGTGGACGTGATCCTGATAGTTCAGGGCGCGGGTCAGGACGCGGAGAAACTGTGCCTGGTGCCAGAGCACAAGAAAGAAAGACATCCACCATACCTAGCTTCATGTGTAATTTTACAGGGCGTCGCAGGACATCACTCTCGAGGTCCGACCACTGCGAACAGGTGGTCGGTTGGATGACAGCTGATACTGCTTCCAGTCGGTTAAGCACCACCCTGTCTTCCACCAAGTCCACTCTCAGTAGCCAAGAGTCTGGTCAAAATAATCCTCACTCTGATCATCCTTCCTCCCACCATACACGGTCTGGTCAAAGAAGTGATCCCACACTGGGATATAGTGAGGAGCTCGTCTCATCACCAATCCTTCATTTGACCCTCTCTCCAAGCACGCTTGCAGAGGAACATGACATCTTGTGCCCTGATTCACAACCTCTAGAGGCTACCCAATCACAAGAAGATGACAGATGTGAACGGCATTTAAGGTCAAAGGAAGTAGTGGATGATGATGATGATGATGAGACACAGTTGCCATTAAATCAACCACTATTTCCGTCTCAAGACCTTGTTGAGGAGAATGTTATACAGTTGTCAATGACTGAGTATGTGGTGGGATCAAGACTTGAGGAGGATGATCAGAGTGAGGAAGTGGAGGAGGACTTGGTGGACGATGAGGTGACTGACCCCACCTGGGAAGGTGTAGAGCCGAGCGATGACAGCAGTCCTGAGGGTGAGCCATCTGCAGCACCGCAACAGGCTGGAAGAGGCAGTGGTGTGGCTACAGAAAGAAGGTAAATCTCCCTTGCCAAAGGATAGGTGTTCCGCGGTATGGCGTTTTTTTAAGGAAAGTGCGGACGACAAAAGAATTGTAGTTTGCAACCTGTGCCACACCAGAATGAGCCGAGGCATGAACACTAGAAACCTCACCACCACCAGCATGATCCGACACATGGCATCCAAGCACCGTAGTAAGTGGGAGGAACGCCTGGATCGCCCATCTGTGTCTGCAGGCCACACCACTGCCTCCTCTTCACCTGTTTTCGGTGCCGGCCAATCGCCTGTCGAAGGCGCAGGCCCGCATACCTCCCGCCCTGCACCTGTACCATCTGAAGCACCATCAGCGACCACATCCACTTCCCTGTCCCAGCACAGCGTCCAAATGTCGTTACCCCAGGCATTTGAGCGCAAGAGAAAGTACCCAGCCACCCACCCACAGGCCATAGCACTAACCTCACACCTTTCCAAATTACTGGCCATCGAAATGCTGCCATTTAGGCTTGTGGACACTGAGTCCTTCCGCAGCCTGATGGCAGCAGCTGTCCCTCGGTACGCAGTCCCCAGCCGCCACTACTTTTCCCGGTGTGCCATCCCCGCATTACACCACCATGTGTCCCGTAACATCACCCGTGCCCTGACCAACGCAGTTACTGGGAAGGTCCACTTAACGACTGACACGTGGACAAGTGCTTGTGGCCAGGGAAGCTACATTTCCCTGACGGCACACTGGGTGAATGTCGTGGAGGCTGGGAGCGACTCGGACCCTGGGATGGCACGGGTGCTACCCACGCCGAGGATTGCGGGCCCTACCTCCATCAGGGTTTCCACCAGCACCTACGTTATTGGCTCCTCCTCCTCCGTTTCCACCTCCGAATTCTCTACACGCAGCGCCACTCCCCCATCAGCCAGTAGCTGGAAGCAGTGTAGCACTGCAGTGGGGAAGCGTCAACAGGCCGTGCTGAAGCTGATCTGCCTTGGGGACAAACAGCACACGGCCTCAGAGCTGTTGCAGGGGATTAGTCACCAGACCGAGCAGTGGCTCTCGCCACTCAACCTGCAACCAGGCATGGTTGTGTGTGATAATGGGCGTAACTTGGTGGCGGCTTTGGAGCTCGGCAAGCTCACACACGTACCATGCCTAGCGCATGTATTTAATTTAGTGGTTCAGCGATTTCTAAAAACCTACCCCAATGTGCATGATCTCTTGACCAAGGTGCGCCGCGTGTGTGCACATTTCCGTAAGTCATCTACAGCTTCGGCCGGCCTGTTGAAGCTGCAGTAGCGCTTATAATTGCCAGCTCACCGGCTGCTGTGTGACGTGAGCACGCGCTGGAACTCCACCTTCCACATGTTGGCCCGGCTTTGTGAGCAGCAGAGGGCAGTAGTGGAGTACCAGCTGTTACACGGTCGTCGCCTCTCCGTTCAACTTCCTGTAATCAGAAGTGAGGAGTGGGAATGGTTGTCAGACCTCTGCGAGGTTTTACGCAATTTTGAGGAATCGACACAGATGGTGAGCGGCGATAACGCTATTATCAGTGTAACCATCCCACTTCTGTGTCTACTGAAACGCTCGCTGCTCACAATTAAAACCGACGCTTTGCATGTGGAAGAGGTGGAAATGGGGGAGGAAGAGCTTACACAAGGTGATAGCCAGAGCACCCTCACTTCGTCTTCTCAGCGACAATTGGAGGAGGCGGAGGAGGAGGAGGAGGAGGAGGAGGAGGAAGACACGGTTGCCTCCGCTACAGAGGGTAGCCATGGAACTTTAGTTCCATCTCTTCAGCGTGGGTGGGCAGAAGAGGAGGAAGAGGATGAGGAGATTGAGAGTCATCCTCCTGGTGAGGACAGCGAAATCTTGCCTGTTGGTACTCTGGCACACATGGCTGACTTTATGTTAGGCTGCCTTTCCCGTGACCCACGCGTTATACGCATTTTAGACAACACGGATTACTGGGTGTTCACCCTTCTGGACCCCCGCTACAAAGAGAATTTCTCATCTCTCATTCCTCCGGTGGAGAGGACAAGCAAAATGGTGCAATACCAGAAGGTTCTTGTTGAAAAATTGCTCCAAAATTTTCCATCTGACAACGCTGGCGGCAGAGTACGTGCTACCTTGGCCAACAGAGAAGGGGAGAAAAGGGGAGCACACAGCAGTTCCGAGAAAGGCAGGGCAACACTCTCCAAGGCGTGGGACACCTTCATGACACCCCGCCAGCACCCTCACCCTGATGCGCAGCCTAGTGTCACAAGGAGGGAAAAGTTTTGGAAGATGGTGAAGGAGTATGTAGCAGACCGTGTCAGCGTCCTCAATGATCCCTCTGTGCCTTACAACTACTGGGTGTCCAAGCTGGACACGTGGTATGAACTGGCACTCTACGCCTTGGAGGTGCTGGCCTGCCCTGCCGCCAGCGTTCTGTCTGAGCGGGTATTTAGTGCTGCTGGTGGCATCATAACAGATAAGCGTATCCGCCTTTCCACCGACAATGCTGATAGGTTGACACTTATAAAAATGAACAAGGCCTGGATTTCCCCTGACTTCTCCACTCCACTGGAGGAAAGCCGCGGGGGAACATAAACTCACTTTATATATGTTATTTACAATGATGTGAATACTCTGTATTCCCATTCACCCCTTCCACCCAAAAAACGGGTATATGGTTGACTCTTAATCTTCTCATCCTCCTCCTCCTCTTCCATATGCCCTGGGATATAATTTTTATATAGGGCCAGCTCACCAGCGGGCCCTGTGATATAATTTTTATATAGGGCCAGCTCACCAGCGGGCCCTGTTTGACAATTTTTATATAGGTCAGCTCACCAGCGGGCCTTCTCCTATAATGTTTTATTGGGTCAGCTCTCTAGCGGGCCCTCTCATATAATGTTTTATAGCGTCAGCTCACTAGCGGGCCTTCGCATATAATGTTTTATTGGGTCAGCTCTCTAGCGGGCCCTCTCATATAATGTTTTATAGCGTCAGCTCACTAGCGGGCCTTCGCATATAATGTTTAGGATGGTCAGCTCTGCAGCAGACCCTCACCCATAATGTTTTAGATGGTCAGCTCAGCGCACGTTTCCCTCTTAATCATGGCCTCAGTTCTGAAAATCAAGGAAATTTTTGGGAGAATTTGCCTCTGCGCACGTTTCCCTCTTAATCATGGCCTCAGTTCTGAAAATCAAGGAAATTTTTGGGAGAATTTGCCTCTGCGCACGTTTCCCTCTTAATCATGGCCTCAGTTCTGAAAATCAAGGAAATTTTTGGGAGAATTTGCCTCTGCGCACGTTTCCCTCTTAATCATGGCCTCAGTTCTGAAAATCAAGGAAATTTTTGGGAGAATTTGCAGATGATATACAAGTAAATATACAGCAAATATTGTTTGGTAACAATTTTTCGCCTAAAGTCGTTTTTATTTTCCTTTTTGTGTGTTTTACGATCAGTCTGTAAAAATGGCGTACTTCGGGCGAAAGATCGTTCCCAGCAGCGATGTTGGAGTCCAAGATGCATCCAGACATCCTCCCTATGCTGTCCCTGAACCATTTCTGTGGTGTTTCCATCCTTTTCTGCCCTTTTCCTATGGACCAGGCACCCTCCCCTCATCAGAGCAGGGGGTGCCTGGTGTAATGCTCGAGTCCTCCCATTGACTTCAATGGGGCTCGGGTGCTCGGCCGAGCACTCGAGCCTCAGGGGGTGCTCGGTCAGAGCACCCGAGCACCCGAGCATTGGGGTGCTCGCTCATCACTACTGTTTACCTATCCATGTGTTATGTGGCACTGTGGTACATGTTTTTACACTTGGCAGCAAGTGCAGTTTGAGTTCACTGTGAGTTATACTTGATTTGAACTAATGATCTTTTTGTTGTTATTTTTTTTGGGTGGGGGGGATTTTATTTTTTAATTTTTAATATCCCTGCTATCACTCTGGGGCTTTGTTTCTTTTAACCCAGCTACTGGTTTATGCTACCTTGTAATTGATGATCCTTTGACAACCCTTCACGATTGTTAGTGCTCTTGATGTATGTTTCCTTTAAGCAAGCCAGAGTTTTTAGTATGCAATCTTGTCCATTTTCTCTTTCATGCCCTATATAAACAGTGTTAGGTGAGCCTCCAGGAAATTTGATTTTGTAAAAAGTGACTGGGTACAGAAGATGACAGTTTTAAGTACTATGCTTCTCAGCTGAATCTCAGAGTAAAAAAACCCTGTGGGAGCATTGCCTACAGAGTACGGCAACATATCTTAGAGTCAGACCTCAGATATTGCTCCCTTATTGGGATTCTATAATTTTCTAGACCCCCTGTAGTCTATATACATGAAGACATGTTCTAATCTCCAGATTTTGTCAGCAACAAAGAGAAACTCTCCAAGACTGATAACCATTGGCATCCTGAAGGATACAATTTTCACTGGAAAAAGGTGATGTATACCTTGTGATGGATGCACTTCCTATGAACAGAGACTGATCATACCTTTTGTTGATCACATTCTATGAATAATTAACATTACTCCTGTGTGAGGTTAAGCCTTTAATAAGTAGATTGGAGATAATTGTTCATTTCCTGTTTTGAATAAGAATTCTCTCTATTCATGGCAAACATATTTGTGATAACAAAACAATTAGTATGGAATAATGTCCATGGAATTACCTGTGAATGGGTCATTAGTTACTTTTGTTATTGTAGTTTCTATGGAGTATTGTGAGAGAAAGTCAGCTGTAAAGGGTTGATAGCTTTGTTAGGGTAGAGAAACTGCGTCAGACAGTTGTATATAAGCCTTATGAAGTGAGATGGAAAAGTACTGAGGTAAGGTAGTCATTTTTTTAAATATCTTTTCATTGATAAGGAAGAAGTTATCACATAAACATCAATAGTATACAATAAATACATCGGCAGTTAGTAAAGCTTATAAAAACATTCACATCGAGTTCAGTCATTGCAAAGTATTTTCTGACTTCCTTAGGGTTTTAACAGGTTATATTGAATTGCAAACACCCAACCTAACAAACAAAAATTAATCCTCAAAAGAGGGAAGACTATACCTATAACTAACCCATCCCCAGATTGAGCACTCCACCTACCCTATCTAGGACTTTAATTCCAATAGTATAAATCCTGAGTAAAAATAAGCAGAAGTAAGCACAATAAGACAAGTCTAAGCGTGCAAGAGCCAAGGTTCCCAAATCTTAGTGAAGCGAAGAGGCGAGCCTATATAAATATGAACCAGATAGTAGTGGTGAAGATTCAGATTAACCAGTTGAACCCATGAATTGTAGGAAGGGGCTTCATCTGACATCCATTTCAATGCAATCATTTTCCTAGCCATAATTAGTAGTTCCTTAAGCAATTTAGTCTGATGAAGTGAGAGTAAACTGTCTTGTGCAATTGATAATATGGATAGTTTGAGCATTAGTGGAAAAGGAAGTAAAAGGATGGATGATAGTTTGTTTACCACTTGGTGCCAAAACGATTGTACCCATGGGCAAGCCCACAATAGATGCCAGAATGTTCCCCTCCCCTGTTGGCACGTAAGATTCTGAAGTTAAGGACCCCATCTTAACCAATCTAGTAGTAGTGTAATATGTTCTATGTAAAATCTTGAGTTGAATCAGTTTATGTTTAGAATTGACAGAAATATCTTTTGGGATAGATAGAGCCTCTGACCACTCCCCATCCTCCATCATCCCCAGGTCCTCCTCCCATCATTGTCTAAGAGTGGAAGTATAGGAGAATGGTGACTCCACAGCCACTTATAAAGAAATGACAGTAATTTAGGGGATTTGGACTTAGACAGTTTGGTCATGAGAGTGAAGGCTCCACCCGAGGAAGGAGGGTATTCCAGAAGGACAGAGTATCACACAAGCACAAATAAGAATAAAAGTAGGAGTGAAGAATGTTATATGATGAACATAACTGTTCACAGGACAATAAAACATTGTCACGGTATAACTGACCAAATATTGTGATACCGAGCTCAGCCCAAAGAAGCCCATAGTCCAAAGCAGACAACTGTGGAGAGGTGTGTCCAGATCTACTGATAGATATTTAGACACACGTTTAATGTGGGATCATACCTTGCATAAGGTTTTAGTAGGAGTAGAGGGTGCTGAGCTAATGCACTCTCCCCGAAGAAGAAAATGCTGGTTTTCATATCCAGGGTAGAGGAACTGTTTATCAAGATCAGGAAACCGATGAACAGAGTCTGTCAAAGCATAAGTCAGAGCAAACTGGCCTTGGGCTGCAAGGTAATATTTATAAAAATCTGGAAGGGCAATACCACCATTCTGTGCTGACTGTTTATGTGAAGATAATTGGATTATCGCCCTGCCACCAGTCCATAACAGAGTGTTCATGGTTTGATCAATTAGTTTAAAATACTTCATAAGGATGGGGATAGGGGCTACCTATTTTTATTAAGTTGGCTGTACCCAGAACATTTACTGGCAGCCTCATCGAGGCTCTAACTTTAGTCTGAAAGGTAGTGATCAGAGGGTCTAAGTTATTCCCAAGAAAGGTGTTGGCTGATGCTGAAATATTAATACCCAGGTATTTGTATGTATTTGTGTAATTATATCCTTATTTATATGGCACCACACAGTGTACTCAGCTCCTTACAATAGACGTAAGTTACATTAAATAAGAGGGGTAAAATAAGTGCTACATTCATAGAAACATTAGGAAAGAGGTCCCTGCCTCAAGGAGCTTACAGTCTAAGTGGGTAATAGGAGACAGATAACAGGGTATGAGGGTATCAAGTGCTGAGGTTATAATTGTTGGCTTTGGTGAAAGGTAGTGCATGGTCCTGGTGCTCCAGAAGACAAGATTTCAAGGTAGACTTAAATTAGTCACCTTCACAATCTATAGTTGACCCGTATTAATTTCCAACAAATCTAAGGCCGGTTGTATAAAAAGCTGAGGATATATAGCAGGAGAAAAGGCACCCTGGAATGACAGAATACTTCTTCATTCAACATCATGTTAATGAGTAGATATTATAAATCAACCAGTATGAAAGTGTACATTAAAGATCTGATAAGGCTATGGCCACCAAACCTAATTATACATGGGGTAGACGGGGGTATATAAACAGGAGAGAGAGAGAGACAAACAGGGTGATGAGTTGATGTTGGCCTACACAGGTCAAGTAGTAACTTCCATTGGCATATCCAATTCAGAGGAGAGGCACATAGGATTATCTAGTACTAGTAGAAGAGCCTGTGTACACGGGCCATAGTGCTGGGCGGTCACGGTGCAGTCATGCCCAGTAGAGACTGCCCGCTCCACGGCTGATACAGAGCTGGACACTTTGAAGTCAGACCTTCGGTCTTACTTTGGAGAGCCCCGCTCTATATCAGCCTCATCACGGGCAGTCTCTACTGCACATGACTGCAGCACGCACAGCAGTCTCTATTGCGCCTGACTGTATTGTTATAAACTAGTGAATTATTATATAGGATTATACATGATGAGGATACTGAGTCAACTGAAGTTGAAACAACGCCAGTGTATGAAGATTATATATCACCGAGATACAGAAAAAAGGCCCTGAGTCATCAAAAAAGACTGGGAGAGACAAGGGCACATATACAGGAGAGAGAGGACAAACAGGGGTTTAAATGAGTAACAGCCTGTGCAGTACAAACTGGTTCCTCCAGATTGGGAATAAGATACCAGCCAAACAGTGAATAGAGACACCACTTATCTCTCCCAGTGTCGTTTTTACTTATGGGTCCTCAGGTCAGGCACAAATAGCATGGGCGAGATAACATCCATCCACACTGAGCTATGCAGGTATGCATCCACATGGTCCATCATCAGGCCACGCCCCCAGTAGGGTAGTAATTTAACAGATGGAGTGGACATGTGGAAAGTTTTGTACAGTTGGTATGCCTAGTGCACTGTTGAATGCAATATGCCAATAGTGAGGACAGGTTGAACAGATGGATAAAAGCTGGGAATAGTGTCTGGAGCACTCTGGAGGAGAAGAAGGGAAGAGGGAGGGTGACCACCAAATACCCCAAAATTTAGTGTGACTGACTGGCAAGACACAGGCAGTTGGGGTCCAAATTGCTTGCTAATTTTGCTTTCATTTTCTCTGTGCTAGGAAATTCTTGGTAAAGAAGTTGTTGATTTTGTTTTTTGGTTATGTATTTTTAGGTGGACTGACTGCGATAAGATAGTGTGGACAACTTAAAAATAAATAAATACAGAAAACTAAAAAGTAAAACATGAATACATAAATAATAAAACAAATATATTAGGTGACAGACAGTTGACTGGGAGCCTGGTGTGAGCTCTGTGACTACTGAGTCAGACTTGATAGAAAGCAGACATCACTAAGAATTTTGTTTAGGGCTAAGGCAAGAAATCACACTCCATCAGTTGTGTACTGTAGGGAGTAAAAGCACACATAATAATTGAGTAATGTCCAGCAAATGCACAAGGGGGAGGGGGAAAGGTGGAGGGAAAGGTGGAGCAGTGCAGGGACATGGGAGAAAGTGGTAGTTCAAAAAGTGACTGCAGCAATGGTTGCTGCAGTGTGTGCAATAAATGATGATCCCTCTCCTCCCGGGGTGGATGCAGTTTGTTAAGCTCCTACAAATCACACCACACCAGTCCCCTACCACCACTACCATGCACATCTGCCACATTGTAGGATGTACATTATTTATTTATTTATTTTTTAATAATATATTTTTTAATATATTTTATTTATGTAATTTTGAAAGTCATAAGTCAGATTATCAATACATGGTACATAAAACGCCAACACATAAATGGCCATAAGGACAAGCAAAAATGTACTCCTATCCAACAGATGTAAATCCTTGCTGTATACCAGAGTATGTGACAATAGAGAATCCCTTCAAACCTCACAAGATGAAGAAGATAGAAAGAAGAAAAAAGACTGAAAGAGAGAGAGAGAAAAAAAAAGATGGGAGGTTAGAGAGCTTCGAGGAAACTTGTACTAGAGTCAGAATAATCCCAGAAGTCATAAGTTCAGTTCAAACCAAGAAGCGCTGGTTTGGGATATGCCCAAGACAGGAAAGAAGGAATTAATGGATTCTGGATCCGTACCCTTCTGCAGCATTGTTACTCGTAGGAGGGTTATTTGAGAGTTCACTGTGTCAATCCATTCTTGTACTTGTGGTGGGGACTGAGAAACCCAGTGCCGGGGGATTAACATCTTCATCGCATGAAGCAGGGTAAATAATAAAGGTATATGGGAACAGGGAACAACCGGAAGCCTAAGAAAGAAAAGTAATACCCGTGGATCTCTAGGTATGGTAGTACCCATGGCTTTGTCCAGTAAATCTAAGCAGGAATGCCAGTAAGGCTGGACTGAAGGACAAAACCACCAAATTTGGGCCATTGTGTCTTCTTTTACCCCTCATCTCCAACAAGAAGAGGGCAATGAAACAGACATCTTATGCAATCTTGAGAGCGTGTAATACTATCTCATAATGAGCTAATAGTGCAATTCCAAAACTTGCGCAGAAATAGAACAGTGTTGTGCAGTTGCCCAAATATGACGCCAATCCTACAGATCCAACACCTTCCCCAATTCCCTCTCCCAGACTCGAACATAGCTTGGTTTACAGAAAGCTATACAATCAAGCAAAACAGAGTGGATATTACCTAAGAATTGGCAAGGTCTTGATTTTGCTAACGAAAGTGATTAAAATTTAGTGATATGATGTGCCCAACTTGATCTCATATCAGGTTGTTCCAAAAAATGTTTGATCCTGAGGAATCGCCACACTTCCTTCCCAGGTAGTTCAAAAGTCACAGAAAGAAACTAGAAATGACCTATTATGTCATCTGGGACCAGGTCACAAATGCGCAGAGGACTACATCGAATCCATAGGGGAAAGGAGGAAGACACAAAGGTATATTTGGTAGCCCTATGGTAGAATACATGAGAAGCCCTAGATGACAATGGGGCCAAGGCACCCCCTGCATTATATTTCTGCCAGGTTAAATATTACGAAAGTATAGGATGTGAGCAGATTATACAGCTCCGACACTGTCGAGGCATAAGAATCTCCATCAGGGGATCAATGTCAGGAAAGACCTTTCTTTCAATATGTACCCAGCTCTTGACTTCCATATTGTAATGCCAGTCAATTATAGAAGTCAGAAGAGAAGCATGGTAGTATCTTTGAAGGTTGGGGAGATCTAATCCCCCCTGCCTTGGACAAAACCAGGCTGTCCATTTTAATTAAAGAGGGGAGCAATGGTTTAAGCCTTTCCACTAGGATCTTGGCAAATATTTTGAAATCAAGATTTAGGAGTGAAATGGGCCTGTAACTCCCACACTCAAGTAAATATTTACTCAATTTGGGGAGAACAGTGATATATGCTTCAGCCATGTGAGGATGAGCAGAAATGTCCTCAGAAAAAGATGTGAAAGCTTCAACCAAAAGCAGAGTGAAATGTTTCAAAAGGGCAGAATAATAAACTTGACAGACTTCCTGAAATGATATGGGTTCACTTAAAGAGGAAACCGCCGAGGGAGGAAGTTGTGGCAGATCAGAAGTATGCTTTAATATGAAATTCCAGGTTTCCCTGATCTGGAAGGTCATTTTGTACATTATAAAAGATCGAAATTCAGCCCTAATGTCTGATACATCATGGGTAGTCTCAGCTGATTTGCGACAGGTGCAGGGTATATAGTGAGAAGAAAATTTAGCTCTAAGTTTTTTTCACTAGCAAGAATCCGTTTTACTGCCATGCTCAAAGAAACACTGCTTAGATTTAAAGAAAAGCTTCTCAATCTTTAAGTGCAGCATTGATTTCAGTTGGTGTCTCAGATTCACCAAATTAGTGTAACGGTTTGTTTGACACACAGACACAGTAGGTTTGGATAAAACACAGTTTTATTAAGCAATTACAAATGCAATAACCCTCACAGGTCCTGTAGTATATACTCAGTATAATACAGACACAAGACAGGTTACATTTACATATGCCCACACAGGTCCAGTATAAATATAGAGTCCATAACACGATGTACTGACACAGGTCAGGCAGAACTTGAAAGAGTCCCAGTGTATCGAGTAACGCTCAGTAATAGGTTAGCAGACAATGGTGAACTGCCTGAGCAGTAACGGAGGCTGAGCAACATAGAGCACTGCCGGAGCAGTAACGGAGACTAGGCCACGTGATCACTGCCGTAGCAGTATCGGAGATTGAGAGACGTGGACACTGCCGTAGCAGTAAAGTAAACCAGGCAACTTGTACTCTGCCGTAGCAGTAAATGGAGGCTAGGCCACTGGCACTTTGCCGTAGCAGTAAATGGAGACTAGGCCACTTGCACTCTGCCGTAGCAGTAACGGAGACTAAGCGACTGGAGACTGCCGTGGCAGTAATGGAGACTGAGCAACTGAGCACTGCCGTGACAGTAACGGAATGAGCAACTGAGCAACTCGCTCTGAGGTGGCAACCAACCGGGAGCGTATAAAATGACAAGCCAATAGGAATGTCGGTGAGGCGACACAGAGGCAACCGAGACCAAAACTGCACAGCTGTCACAGACAGTAAGAAAGGATCACCACCCTCAACTGGAGGCCGGGCTGGTGCAACCGGAGCAGGAACGTCAGCCAATCCAAGTCGGTACACGGGAGCAGGAACGTCAGCCAAGCTGGGTCGGTGCACGGAGCAGGAATGTCAGCCAGGCCGGGTCGGTACACAGGAGCAGGAATGTCAGCCAAGCTGGGTCAGTACACGGAGCAGGAACGTCAGCCAAGCCGGGTCAGTACACAGGAGCAGGAGAAGCAGAATGGTCAGGCAGTCCGGGTCGGTTCACAGGCAGGAGACGAGATGCTGAGTAGTCAGGCAGGCCGGGTCGATACACTGAGAACAACTGAGATCAGGAACAAGCACTGGTACTGGAACACCAGGAAAGGGCACCGGAGAGGTCTCAGAACCCAGTATTTAAAGGCCATACTGGGTGGGACAAGCACAGTATAGCCAATAGGAGTAGAGCAGGAGTATAGACTGACAGAATGTCGCAAAAAGAGCACAGGCACTGTGATAATTAGAAAGCACTTGTTTCAAGATCATTAATGTCTGCGATCAATTTCTTTATGTTGGCAATTCTGAAACACGGTGGCCTTAATAAATTCACCTGTATAATGCATTTGTGTGCAGCCCAAAGTGACAGTGGAGAGATGTCAGGAGTAGAATTAATGGACCCATAATCAAGTATAGTCTTCTCGATCGCCAGTTTACTATCCTCATGAGGAAGTAAAGAATCGTCAAGCCTCCAAGGTGGCCTAGATAGATTTTCTTCCTAAATTTAAGGTCTAAAACAATCGGGGCATGGTCCAACCAGGTGATATTGGTGATGGAGGCAATAAAAAATAATCAATACAGGAGCAGAGAGAGTGTGGGTGTGAATAATACATGTAATCCATGCCTTCAGGATGGCATATTCTCCATGGGTCAAGTAATCTATGTTCCCGTAGGGTCTGATTCAATCAGTGAATAAGAGCCCTCAGGTAGGAGGAAGAGCCCCCAGAGCAGTCCAGAGACAGATGCAGAGGGGCATTAAGATCCCCCCAGACATCAGAACCCCTTCTTTAAAAGAGTCAAGACGATGTAAAAAGGAAGATAGGAAAGAGTGCTGGTCTGTGTTAGGGGAGTAAAAGCTAACAAAAGTATACATGGAATTATATTTGGAGCCCTTAGTCATGACAAACCACTCATTTGGGTCTTTAACCATGGCCATGTGGAGGAAAGGGATATTCCTATGGATCAAAAAAGCAACACTCTGTTTCTTGTACGGTGCTGAAGTGCACTCAGCCTGAGGATAAAATCTATTAGTGAGGGCCAATTATTTCATCTTTTTAACGTGGGTCTCCTGAATCAAGACTACATCACCACGGAGGCGGCGAAAATCGTGAAGTGTCATCAAACGTTTAGAAGGAGAGCTTAGCCCCTTAACAACGTATGATAGAACCTTGAAACAGGGAGTTCTAGGGAATTGCTTTTGAGTATGGTCCAGTGTCAATTTCTCAGCCACTGGTGGTGAAGGAAGGGGTTAGTCTCATGGACTCCAAAACCTCTCTGAAACCCAGTACAGGGGGGAAAAGGAAAGAAAAAAAGGGGAGTAGGAGAAGAAAAGAGAAAAGAAAAAGGGCAGTAAAAGAGAAATAGTCAATTTAATTTAAATTCACCCCACTCCCCCATCACAATTCCTAGTCCAAAAGAGATAATGCCCCAACTGAGTTATCCGTACTAAGCCCTGTAAGAAGTGAATAGCAAAGGAGGAATGAACTCCCTAGCCAACACAGATTGAAGAACCTGAATCCTCATCCCAAGGGATCCCCTCAAGTTACCTATAGGCCAAAAACCCAGGTGGTAACATCAACACTCTCCAGCAATGGCCTTGGTGTCAAGCTGCATAAACCAAGACACCTTTTGTCCCAAAAGCACCAAAGGTCCCTGTAAAAGGCTTACCACATCCCCTTCTGACCCCAGATCACCCATGAGGGAACACCGAGAAGTCCAAAACCACTGGACCTGTCCATAATCTCCATAAGTGATATGCGTCCCTCGCATGTGAAGACCCTCTATAGCTTTCAGAACCCTGAGGGACTAGGCAGAAAAGGAAACTCCTTTTCAATTGTAATTACCAATACATAGAAGGAGAGAATAGCAATTGGTCCCCCCACGTCTCCGCCTACATCATAACTCCAAACATACATTGCTACAAAACACCCTAAGCATATAATCACAATAAAAAAGCAAGTCCGCAATCCCCATCCTGCACGTCACTCAGCCCCTGCTGTATACATTGAGTCCACACACAGCATGAAGAGGCGAGACAGACACATATCCCGGCCCTCATCCTATCACTCTCTTCTAACCCATTATTAGGAGAAATAGTGGTAAGTTAAACAGAACCTCCAAACTCAACATCCCCACCTGCAGAAAACCAATACAACATGAGTTATCCATGAGACAATTTTATTTATCTAAAGGACACTTGCATGCATCCCAAGACATCTGGCTATGTCCAAGAATCCCGTGGCGCAGCTATTGTAGCGGGATAGACTCATACATTAATAAAGCATTACTAACAAAAAAGAAAAACATAGTGCCCTATACCTTCCCATATTTCCAGCATTTCCCCAAATTATATGCACAGAGCAATGATTCTCTTCAACATATTCCCATAAAACAAGCTCCTAAATAAACCCCCAACCAAATACCACCTACCCCCATGTCCCAAATAACCTAACAGTCTCATGAGGAGACTTGGGCTTTATCAGCATCAAAAATAGAAAATTAAAACTTTGAAGTCATCCAAGTTCACAGCCGGTAGTGATGGAAATCATCTGACTTAATTAATAATGAGGGCAACATCCTTTGACCGTAAAGTCCACCTAGGTAAATCTTTTCATTGGGAAGAACAGAGCCAAAAGAACGGCAGACGAATAGACAAATATATCAGCCTCAGCCAAAAGGCATGTCCGCAGCCCCATGAAAGGGCCCAGGAGAGTGCAGTTTCTGTGCCTTCCTCTTTCTGTCTACAGGTGACCATTTGTGAGGGGAAGGGCTACAGTCCATAGCTACAGGTTGGGTAGTGAGGGTAGAAATCACAGCCACAGAAATTTGTAGATCTAAAGCCGTCATCACCCTTATAACTAAGGATGGGGCGAAAGTTGTTGCCGTGTTCCCATGAGAAATTTCGGGAAACCACGTTCTCTGCTTTTTTGCGGAAAATCTGCTTTAAAACTAGCGATTAAAATGTTTGCATTTTTCACCCATTGGTCAAAATTTTTCGCCATTTTTTCAATGGCTATAAAGCTTCCACCCATTGATTTATGTTGTTTTTGCCTTTTCGCTATAAAAACATGACATTTTTGTGGAAATCAAACACAATAGAAGCAGTTATAGAGACAGGTAGACATGCTGTGCTCTTCTGCTGTGATATTTTGGCAAAATTGAGGCAGGAGAGGCTCATAGTGACTGCTATCACTATGAACAGAGTGAAAAATATCAGTGGAGGAGATGGAAGGGACCACTACTGAACCAATGCTGTCCAGTACCCCTAAATCACCCCTAGGGATCTTGTGGAATTTGATGGGAAGGAAGGGAGAAAAGGGAATGGAAATGGAGGGAGAAAAGAGAAGAGAGGGAGAAAAGGGAATGGGAAGGGAGGGAGAAAAGAGTAGTACCAGTGAGAGCAGGACAGGTCAGCTGCCTGTGCCTGCTGCTACACATGCTGACTCTGCTGCCACCATTGTTGCCCCTGTTGAAACCAGTGCTGTACCTGCTGCCAGTGCTGAACCTGCTGTCACCAGTGTTGAAGCTACTAGTGTGTCTTGTAATACTCAGAAGGGGGGGGATTGAGAAGATAATGCCAATTGTGACAGAAGGGGACCCTAAATCACACTTGCCATCCCCAAGCAGTCCCGCCAGTGCTAGTAATAAGGAGGTCAAGCAGATTGTTAGTGTTATGAATGAAGGAGGGGGTAATCAGTATATTACTGTTACGGTTTTTAGGACACTCAGACCAATAAGTGAAAATAAAACACACTTTATTAAAGTGAATAATGACAATTACGCCCTCTAGAGGCGGTAGGTAATACACTGATACTGTAAACTGAGATAATACAAGAAAAATAGTATTATGGACATAAATGCAAATCAGTATGCACTAGGATGATATTGGCCCCAAAGGGGTTAAAGTCCAAATTATAGTCAGTCTCAGATGTGGAAGTTGGACACGCCCTTGATGTTAAATAGGCTGTGCTGTACAGACGATGTTCATCAGGTGCTGAGGAACGAGCTGCCTTGCCAAGGTGGTAGATGATAAGCAGAATGGGTAACAACTTAGCCCCCACGGGTGTAGCTACAGGAACTGCTTTAGTATGTGCAAGTGCGAATAGCCCCTTAGGGCAATATGGAAACCGGCCTGCAATGCAAGAGCTAATAGCCTCCTCAGGTGAAATCGAATGCAGTAATACTAGAGCCAGAGCCACTAGCCCCCTTGGGCGAAGACCGGATAAGCCAACACTGAAGCCTTTCTGCCAACACTCTGTGTATATGATCTCGTCGGTAACCAACACCGGAGAGCCTTGAGCGCCCAAACGGCCCAAACTTTGTGAACACTCTGCAACGTTAGACTAGAGTTGCCGACGGAGAGCGGCCAACTCAACAGCAGTATCACTTGTAGTGAGGCTCGTACTGGAGATAGAGAGAGTGAATATGAGGCAGCCCTGCAACTTCACACCTTTGCCAGTCAAATTGGGGATTGTGTGTCTGCAACCACGGGAACCCCAAAATAATTGAATGATGTGGGGAACGAATGATCTGGAATTGTATCTGCTCCCTGTGACAAGCCCCCACACTCATAGACACTGGGATAGTCTCGAAGGTAATGAAAGCAGGATCCAGGGGTCTGCCATCAATGGCCTCTATAGCCACAGGAGAGTCCTTCTTGCATAACGGAATGCCCTGAAACTCAGCAAAGGACTGATCCATGAAGTATCCGGCTGCCCCGGAGTCCACCAATGCTAAGACTTCTATGACCTTGTCATTCCAGGAAAAAGTCACCTGGATGGTGGGTTTAGTGGCGCAAGTCTCTAGGGACTGTTCAACACCACCTAGGGCCTGTCCCCCAAGGTACCCTAGGTGCGTTCGTTTCCCGGCCTTACAGGACAATTGCGTAATATATGACCTGGTTTGCCACAATATAAGTATAAGCCTTGCCTTCTACGATACAGCTTCTGCTCTTTCGTGAGCCTAGTAAAACCTAATTGCATAGGTTCCGTGCCGTCAGCTGTTCGCTCAGGCAGAACGGGTGGAGTGGGTGGGTTAAGGAACTGGTTCTGGCCATAACTCTTTGCTTTGGTTCTTTTAGCCAAGCGTCTCTCCCGGATGCGAGAATCTATTAGCATGACATAGTCAATGTACTCGTCCAGCACGCTGGGTACATCTCGAGCTGCTATCTCGTCCTTGATCTGTTCAGCGAGACCCTGAGTAAAAGCAGCAAGTAAGGCCTCATCGTTCCAGCCTACCTCTGCTGCCAAGGTCCGGAATTCAATAGCGTACTCGCCCAGAGTGCGTTCGCCCTGCTGAATCTCCATCAGCCTTTTGGCAGCAAAGGCAGATCTACCAGGAACCTCAAACACACGTCTGAACTTCACCACAAATTCTCTAAAGTTCAGTGTGCAGGGTCTGGCACTCTCCCATATCGGATTTGCCCATGCCAAAGCTTTGCCCGTCAACAGAGATATCATAAAGCCGACCTTGCTACGGTCGTTAGGGAATGCCTGTGGTGCCAATTCCAAAAATATCTACAACTGGTTAATAAAACCTCTGCATAAGGAGGGTTCGCCATCATATCTTAGGGGTAATGGTACCGCTGCCGATAACCCTCTTGTGTTAGTACTGAGAGGTACAGAGGGATTCTCCGGTGTCGAGACTGGGGGGACCACCGGATTCGGACCAGACTTGTCCAAGTGTACTGTACGTTCAAGTAACGTTTGTAGAGCCAGTGCCAATTGGTCCAGGCGCTGCTCTTGGACATCCATTCTCCAGTGGATGTTCAGAGGATTACTTTCACCCTTACCGTCTGAGATCATGGCCCTTTCGTACTGTTACGGTTTTTAGGACACTCAGACCAATAAGTGAAAATAAAACACACTTTATTAAAGTGAATAATGACAATTACGCCCTCTAGAGGCGGTAGGTAATACACTGATACTGTAAACTGAGATAATACAAGAAAAATAGTATTATGGACATAAATGCAAATCAGTATGCACTAGGATGATATTGGCCCCAAAGGGGTTAAAGTCCAAATTATAGTCAGTCTCAGATGTGGAAGTTGGACACGCCCTTGATGTTAAATAGGCTGTGCTGTACAGACGATGTTCATCAGGTGCTGAGGAACGAGCTGCCTTGCCAAGGTGGTAGATGATAAGCAGAATGGGTAACAACTTAGCCCCCACGGGTGTAGCTACAGGAACTGCTTTAGTATGTGCAAGTGCGAATAGCCCCTTAGGGCAATATGGAAACCGGCCTGCAATGCAAGAGCTAATAGCCTCCTCAGGTGAAATCGAATGCAGTAATACTAGAGCCAGAGCCACTAGCCCCCTTGGGCGAAGACCGGATAAGCCAACACTGAAGCCTTTCTGCCAACACTCTGTGTATATGATCTCGTCGGTAACCAACACCGGAGAGCCTTGAGCGCCCAAACGGCCCAAACTTTGTGAACACTCTGCAACGTTAGACTAGAGTTGCCGACGGAGAGCGGCCAACTCAACAGCAGTATCACTTGTAGTGAGGCTCGTACTGGAGATAGAGAGAGTGAATATGAGGCAGCCCTGCAACTTCACACCTTTGCCAGTCAAATTGGGGATTGTGTGTCTGCAACCACGGGAACCCCAAAATAATTGAATGATGTGGGGAACGAATGATCTGGAATTGTATCTGCTCCCTGTGACAAGCCCCCACACTCATAGACACTGGGATAGTCTCGAAGGTAATGAAAGCAGGATCCAGGGGTCTGCCATCAATGGCCTCTATAGCCACAGGAGAGTCCTTCTTGCATAACGGAATGCCCTGAAACTCAGCAAAGGACTGATCCATGAAGTATCCGGCTGCCCCGGAGTCCACCAATGCTAAGACTTCTATGACCTTGTCATTCCAGGAAAAAGTCACCTGGATGGTGGGTTTAGTGGCGCAAGTCTCTAGGGACTGTTCAACACCACCTAGGGCCTGTCCCCCAAGGTACCCTAGGTGCGTTCGTTTCCCGGCCTTACAGGACAATTGCGTAATATATGACCTGGTTTGCCACAATATAAGTATAAGCCTTGCCTTCTACGATACAGCTTCTGCTCTTTCGTGAGCCTAGTAAAACCTAATTGCATAGGTTCCGTGCCGTCAGCTGTTCGCTCAGGCAGAACGGGTGGAGTGGGTGGGTTAAGGAACTGGTTCTGGCCATAACTCTTTGCTTTGGTTCTTTTAGCCAAGCGTCTCTCCCGGATGCGAGAATCTATTAGCATGACATAGTCAATGTACTCGTCCAGCACGCTGGGTACATCTCGAGCTGCTATCTCGTCCTTGATCTGTTCAGCGAGACCCTGAGTAAAAGCAGCAAGTAAGGCCATCATCGTTCCAGCCTACCTCTGCTGCCAAGGTCCGGAATTCAATAGCGTACTCGCCCAGAGTGCGTTCGCCCTGCTGAATCTCCATCAGCCTTTTGGCAGCAAAGGCAGATCTACCAGGAACCTCAAACACACGTCTGAACTTCACCACAAATTCTCTAAAGTTCAGTGTGCAGGGTCTGGCACTCTCCCATATCGGATTTGCCCATGCCAAAGCTTTGCCCGTCAACAGAGATATCATAAAGCCGACCTTGCTACGGTCGTTAGGGAATGCCTGTGGTGCCAATTCCAAAAATATCTACAACTGGTTAATAAAACCTCTGCATAAGGAGGGTTCGCCATCATATCTTAGGGGTAATGGTACCGCTGCCGATAACCCTCTTGTGTTAGTACTGAGAGGTACAGAGGGATTCTCCGGTGTCGAGACTGGGGGGACCACCGGATTCGGACCAGACTTGTCCAAGTGTACTGTACGTTCAAGTAACGTTTGTAGAGCCAGTGCCAATTGGTCCAGGCGCTGCTCTTGGACATCCATTCTCCAGTGGATGTTCAGAGGATTACTTTCACCCTTACCGTCTGAGATCATGGCCCTTTCGTACTGTTACGGTTTTTAGGACACTCAGACCAATAAGTGAAAATAAAACACACTTTATTAAAGTGAATAATGACAATTACGCCCTCTAGAGGCGGTAGGTAATACACTGATACTGTAAACTGAGATAATACAAGAAAAATAGTATTATGGACATAAATGCAAATCAGTATGCACTAGGATGATATTGGCCCCAAAGGGGTTAAAGTCCAAATTATAGTCAGTCTCAGATGTGGAAGTTGGACACGCCCTTGATGTTAAATAGGCTGTGCTGTACAGACGATGTTCATCAGGTGCTGAGGAACGAGCTGCCTTGCCAAGGTGGTAGATGATAAGCAGAATGGGTAACAACTTAGCCCCCACGGGTGTAGCTACAGGAACTGCTTTAGTATGTGCAAGTGCGAATAGCCCCTTAGGGCAATATGGAAACCGGCCTGCAATGCAAGAGCTAATAGCCTCCTCAGGTGAAATCGAATGCAGTAATACTAGAGCCAGAGCCACTAGCCCCCTTGGGCGAAGACCGGATAAGCCAACACTGAAGCCTTTCTGCCAACACTCTGTGTATATGATCTCGTCGGTAACCAACACCGGAGAGCCTTGAGCGCCCAAACGGCCCAAACTTTGTGAACACTCTGCAACGTTAGACTAGAGTTGCCGACGGAGAGCGGCCAACTCAACAGCAGTATCACTTGTAGTGAGGCTCGTACTGGAGATAGAGAGAGTGAATATGAGGCAGCCCTGCAAGAGTTAAAATGCACGTTTACTCGAGGCTTCAGCGCTACTGCAAGGCTCTGTAACGTTACTCGAGGCTTCAACGCTACGATCAGGCTCTGCAAGGAGAGGAAGGCCCACAGACTACACACAGCTCTGCACTAGAACGAGGCACAGCACTATCGAAGGAATCACCAGGCAAGGCAATGGCACACTCGTGGGCAGCAGGGACTGGAAAATGTCGCGACGGCGACAACTGGAACGCAGGTCACTGGAACAAGCTGGAAGTCGATCTTCGGAGCAGGAAGTCAGCCGGACCGGGTCATACACAGGCAGGAACGTCAAACTAGCCGGGTCAGGATCCAAGGGTGGTCCGCAGACGAGCCGGGTCATACACAGGCAGGAACGTCAAACTAGCCGGGTCAGGATCCAAGGGTGGTACGCAGACGAGCCGGGTCATACACAGGCAGGAACACTGGAGAATGGTCAGGACAAGCCGAATCGGTACAGAGGAACTCAGAATACAGGAACACAGCAAAAGCACTACTGGCTCAGGAACACCACGAAAGGGCAACTGACATAAGAGATAGCCAGGTATAAAAAGGCCATCAGGAGGCGGGTCAAACTCAGTCAGCAAATCAGTGACATCCACAACAGAGAGTGACAGGAATCACAGGTACTGTGATAATTACTAGTGACTGTAAGGAGGAAGAATCTGGGGCTGAACTTGAGTGTGTGGTGTTAGTAGTAGTAGTAGTAACAGTAATGGTGAAGCAGCAGGTGGGACTGGTGTTAGGGCAGCAGGCAGGCAGCAAGCATCATGGTCAGGATTCACAAGGGCAGACACATACATACAATATAGGAATCAAAGCTATTTAATGTTACTCAGAAAGACAATGAGGTTTCTGTGATATAGGCCTTACCAGTATGTCCAGGAAAGCAGGCACAATCAAAAGTAACAGAGGAGTTGGAATAAGTAGACCCAGTGTCGCAATCAGAGCTTCAAATAATAGCAGAGCATAAATTCCAGGATTGGGTTCTTACAGAATGCTCTTATATGATCTTCTTCACCACCCTCAGAGTCATTATCACCAATGATCTTGTAGAAACAAAAAGAAAGGGGCCAAAAAAGCAAGTGTCCCTGTGTATATCAATTGGACTATACAATGGTTACCACCAGCACCCAGCAAAGTGCGCACTCACAAGAACAATATGCTGGAAAAAGGCATACACCTGTCCCAGCTAACTGACACCTCATGCGTTAAGTGCTGTCCTCAGATACAGCTTAAGGATCTAGTTTCCAGGACCTTGACAGCTGATCCCCGATAAAACACGCTTCCCCAAGAGGTGTCAATATTTCAAAAGACCCAGGAAAAACAGGAAGCACCTAATGGTGCAATATCATAATGCAACAATATAAATTGTATCAAAAGATCATTGTACTCACATTTGACGTTGGTCAGGCTACTGGTACCAGTTAGTCTGACTTATGCTCACATGAAGATCTTAACCCCGTCTTCACTCGGGTAACACACCAACGAACAGATATGGCAGCTTGTTCAAACGAAGTAAAATTTACAGAAACTTTAATAAAATATATAAATAAAAATTGGAATGGCTTAAACACTTACGCGTTTCACAACACAAGGCTGCTTTCTCAAAGCTGTAAAACCAATCACATTAAAAATATCCAAAAGAACCGTCAGTTTTCAGTAACTACACTGGTTATTATGTGTCTTTCCAGATTAGTCTAACACTGCCAGATTGGTCTAACTCTCACATCCTCTATCACCTCCTGAAGCAAAAATCTCAGAGATCAGTGTATATTACTTAGAAGTAATGTGTGTAAGTACTACTGTATGGAAAGATGACTCATGGTACAGCCTCTCAGTACAGGTGGTATGGAGTAATATTGTAAGGCAAATCAAAAATGACTGGGATAGACGTATTTTATGGAATTATACAGAATTGTGCATTTTAATTACTCAGGAAATAGGCAAACTCGATTGACTAATTGTTTGTTATCGGACATCAATATATATATGTTTGTCAAAGTATTACCAATGTATAGCATATTTGCTACAGTATCTTCAAGGTGCATTGCTATCTGTATGCATTGTATTCAACGCCATACAATACATTCAGAAGGAATATAAAACAGGCTATTGCCTGGACATAGGATGGGTGGTAGAGAGCCAAAACTAATTCAGAACAGGTCTCCAGTCCCATTATGTCTTGTCTTCACTTCCAGAGTTTAATAATCTGTGTATAAATCTATAATTGTAACCTGCAAGGAAGCTGCCCTAGAGTCCATGGAAGATGAAGCAAGTTATATCATCAGGACAACCACCTTTTCATATTGTATCTTGTAAGCCTGTGGTTTCTTCTAGGCAATTATTGCTAACTGATGAACTAAATATAAGTAGCAAGTGTATTTTTCTATATTGACATTTTAAGTGAATCCATAATACTTTCAAATATCTTGTAACATGTGGCCTATTATCTCATTTTGATGCACTAGATAAGAGTAATCACTGAACACAGTTAAACTAATCAAACAGAATGAATTATATACCTAGTGCTACATAAGGAAATAAAGAAATCCTGAATTGCAAACTGAAAAACTCAGCATTAGATTATTAGTTGGCATATTACATACACTAGGATTCAATATTAGACATCAGTTATTTTACTTACACTTGCTTCAGTCAGAGAATTCCAAAAAGAACTGCACTCTTAAGGGTACTTAAGGACTGTGGTTGAAAAACTTTTCATTACTAGTTGGTATCCTAAATATATTAGGATTCAATATTTAGTATTATATATTTTCCCTTGCAAACCTTGAATCACATAAGGAAGTTCCACAAAACCCACACTGTTAGGGGTACTTGAAGACCAACGATGACAAACTTTACTTTTGATTACTGACTGGTGTCTTAAATACACTAGGATTCTATATATAGTATTAGATATTTTCCTATTTTTTTCTATGTATGATATTGTGTTTCAAGTGTTTAATAACACTTTAAATGTTATTAAGTAGATTCACTAAATGTTTCTCTAATTTACAATTTCAATGTTATTGCAAACAATATCATGATATTGAAATAAGGAAAGATATTTATTCAGATCAATATATAATTACACCAATCATTAAGTAACCATATTTAAGTCTTTCATGAGCATCATATCACCATTCATATTTTCATACATTGCTTCATCAGGATGTGAAATGGTCTGGTTACAGATGTATCAGTCCATAACCCTTTGAGTGCCAGAGGGGTACGCAACTCATTTCTTTGCAAGGCGTTGCATTCCACTCTGGCACTCAAATGGTTAACTGCAATCTTTCTGAGTTAAGGCATATTGGTACAATAAGCAACTTCCGATGACTTGCTATTAGATCTGTGTTTACTTAATACAGAAAGTTACAGATAAACGCAGAAAATCATGAACAGTAGTTTTCATGTAAATATGAGTGTGAGACATGTCAGTGGAGGAGATTCACTATGCAGTGATAAAGAGGTGATAAAGTGGAGATGACTTATCCAATTCCTATGTTATTCTATGGAATCTATGCACTAAGATTTTTTCAACTTTGGAGATCTTAGTGAATAGGCTCAATTGAATAACATGGGAACTGGAGAAGTGATAAACTGGGCAAGTCTCCACTTTATCACCTCTTTATCTCAGCTTAGTGAATCTCCTCCAGTGTCTGCTGTAATGAAATACAGCTGATATAAAGACTGCAGGAAAGAAAATGGCGGCATACAGAACAATGCTCTAAGAGGTATCTTGAAAATGTTGAAAGATTTCTAGTTGCAGCACAAATATCAATTTATTTTTATTGTTAAAATAAGATTGTTGAATGTTTTAGCATTTATTTCACTTTAATCAGCATCAATGCATGTCACAGCTTTGCATTTTCCAGGTTCTTTTTCAGTATTAAATATTAATTTATCATAAACTTGAGCTCTGACTTTTGTTTCTGTCATCCTTTTGTCAGAGTAATCTGTTCGATTCTGTGGAGGCCAATCTGCATCCTTTTCTATTGTTCTTTGCAACTTCCTGTAACGACTCTTTGATTGGTAGTTGAAAATCCATTTCATCAGTAACCAAAATTTTTTGTTTTCTATTAAGAATTCCTGAAAAAATACATATATTTATTTATGCATTCATCTACTCCAAAAGAGATAAAGAATAAAATTGACAAATGACCATTAATTCTAAACAGTGATAATTGCTAGTTGTGTTACCACAATTGTTCTAACGGTGTTGAATTAAATTGTTGGGGGGGGATGTTACACTATGAATTGTTTGGTATAAAATTATAATGAAATATATATTACCTCCACCATGTAGGCAACAAAAAACAACAGAGCCACCATAATGAATATATTCACCCTCCAGGAATAAGGTGTGCATGCCATCTATAGAGAGAAAGAGGGAATAAGAACAAATCAGCTTTGTTTTACCAATCCATTCCCAAGAACATCAATGTTTGTCTATATTTTGTTTTCTTTAACCCCTTAAGGACCCTTGACGGTCATAGTACGTCATGGATAAATCTGAGTTAACGACCCATGACGTACTATGACCGTCATGGAATTCCAGGCTCCCCCCACGGCTGCACGCCATTCAGGGAGTCCGGAACCGGAAATTAAAAAAAAAATGCTCCGTGGTCCTTAAGTGACCACCGCGTGCGCGGACGGTCCTTAAGGGGTTAAGGTAACAAAGGGTATTTTAAGGAAATCCCTTTTTGTGCTAAAACATAATTGTAATTCAGATCCTGAGCATATGAATATGTGGAAAGTTGTCCAAACCTTATTTTGGGTTTCAATTGGTAGATCTAGGGACCATATTCAATAAGCTAAAGAGTAGTGATTCTAGAGTAAACATGTTGCACCACTGGGGAGAAATATCAGCTCACAATCAGTTAAATGGAGCTTTTAACCCTTTCAAAGACAGAGGTCCCCAATGAATGGGGACCACTAGCACTCGAAGGGGGAGATTCACTAACCGGTGATAAAGTGGTGATAAAGAGGTGATGAAGTGGAGATGACTTCTTCAGTTTATCACTTCTTCAGTTCCTATGTTAATCTATTCACTAATATCGCCAAAGCTGAAGAAATCATAGTGAATAGGCTCCATAGAATAACACAGGAATTGGAGAAGTGATATCACTGGACAAGTCATCTCCATGTTATCACCTCTTTATCACCGCTTAGTGAATCTCCCACCTGGGATTAGAAGCCCGTTTTAAAATTATCTTTGGTTTAGAGACTTTATTTTCCCCTTATTGTGCACCTGTTTTGTTCCAGATTTGTTCCTCTTTAGCTAACATAATAGGGGCATAATGTAAAATTAGTTACTCATGACAAATCGAAGATGATCTCCCACAAACTCCATTGTATCAAAATAGTGCAAGAAAAAGACAAAATAGAGAAAACAGAATGGGATTTAGCACCTAAAATGTAAAGAGAGCAAAGTCTTTCTTATTCACAAGATAATACTGAATACATGCATTTTGGTTACATGTTGATACTTATGTCCTTGTATATTTCATAATCTCTAGTGGGATTATATTTGGAAAGTGCTCCTAGTTATCACTGTGTCTTTATGAGAAAGATACATCTGAAAGGCTCAGAGTCACAATTTTCATTTCAATTAATTTTAACCTTTTAGTGATATGTAGGTACATGTTCCATTAAGAAGGTCCCATCATTTCACAATTATTCTAAACTGGTTTGATCAACTATCTTTGTCTGAGAGCCATATTTGAGTTACAATTTGAGTTGCTGGCTTGTGTGCTTGTGTGAACTTGCATACAATACACATACGTTAAATACACTTAATCACACACATACTCACACATACACACATAAACACACATGCACAGGTCACACATCAACTCACACATACACCAATACTATCACAGACACACAAACACACATCTCTGTTTCAGTCTATGGTCAGGCTTAGGAAAATGATCCTGCCTGTCTCTGTTACATTCAGTTTCCTGTACTGTCCCTGTTACATTCAGCATACTCCCTGCAACCATTCAGAGAACTGGCTAGCACCAATGTTCCTTAAAGGGATAACAATGTTTCAAAATAAAATAAGCTCCAATTAATCTTCATAATAATTGGGCCATGGAGAGTGTTATTTCAATACTTTCAGAGTTGTAGGTCAAGAGTAATTGAATGATAAAGCATCCCCCCCTGCCCCTTTTACCTAGTGTAAGCCATGTGCCCTCAGATGTGGAATCTGGTCTTAAGACCAGACAGCTCATAGTAAGGGACAATCTTCTTACTGTGAGTATAAGGAAAACCCTGCCCCCATGACAGGTTTTTCAGGTTTTTCCCTTATGCTAATTGAAGCTTGTCCCTCTCTGCAAGTCATCTGGACAATCTTGCTGCTCAGAGGTGAGCAGTATTACATCAGAAAAAAGGGGCTTGAGGGGGATACTTTATCATTCAATTACTCTTAAACTACAACTCTGACAGTATTTAAATAACACTTTCCATGGCCCAAATACTAAGATTAATTGGAGCTGCTTTTATTTTGAAACATTACTGTCCATTTAAACCGAGCAACTACAGCTCCCGTTATTCGCCTGTCTATCCCTACACTCTAGTAGTTTTTAACAATACAGTACAAGATAGATCTGTCAGTTTCAGGACCAGCAACTTACAATAAAGGATAAAGCACACAGCAGCTGGAGAAGTGCCACCACACCTTAATATATGCTTGTCCCTCTTGTTCTTGCGGATTTATGAGGGAATCTGTGTAAGTAACTCATTATGTCAAGTTGTACATTTCTGTTTGTCAGGAAATTATGTATTTATGTGTGTCTGTGTAGTATTTGTCATTTAGAGCTCTTATAGCTCTGCCCTCTCCCTGGCCAAACAGTCATACTTTTCCTCTCTAATTTCTACTCTTTCTTCTAACCCAAAACACCTTTTCTTGACCTTCAAATCTCTTCTACACCCACCAACACAAATACCTTCCACTAACTTCTCTGCCCATGATCTCGCCACCCACTTCAAGGACAAGATCAACTCCATCAGACATGAAATCTCATCACATTCACCCCCACCCAGCCAGCTTAGCCCTGTCACCCCTCGCACATACACACTAAGCTCCTTCTCGCCTGTCACCGAGGACAAAGTTTCCCTTCTCCTCTCTCGCTGAAACCTAACCACATGCCCTCTTGACCCAATCCCATCCCAGATCACTCAAGAACTTTCTCCTCTACTAATTCCAACCCTTACTCACTTATGCTACCTCTCTCTGTCAACCGGCACCTTCCTATCCTCTTTCAAACATGTACTAATCACGGCTATCCTAAAGAAACCCTCCCTGGACCCAAACTCACTGTCAAACTACCGACCCATTTCTCTATTCCTGTTCACCTCCAAGGTCCTTGAGCATCTTGCATATAACCGGCTCGCTCAATTCCTCTGCTCCCATTCCCTGCTAGATCCCTTGCAATCCGGATTCCACCCTCATCACTCCACTGAGACTGCCCTCACTAAAGTGGCCAACGACTTGCTCTCCTCCATTTCAACATAAAAAAAGAAAGAAAGAAACACTGCACTCATTAGCACTCCATCCATTCTGTAACATTTCAGTTCATATATTTGAGACATAATTGAATAGGGAAAATAAGGTTAAAACTTAACATTTATTCTATACAGATAAGATATAGTCAAAGGACTAACTAAAAGTTGAGACTATAGAAATGATGTAGGTCAGGTCAGGGGGGCAGCACGGTGGCTCAGTGGTTAGCACTGTTGCCTTGCAGCGCTGGGGTCCTGGGTTCAAATCCCACCAAGGACAACATCTGCAAACACGTGTTTGCGTGGGTTTCCTCTGGGTTCTCCGGTTTCCTCCCACACTCCAAAAAACATACTGATAGGTGAATTTAGATTGTGAGCCCCAATGGGGACAGGGACAAATATGAGTGTAAAGCGCTGCGTAATCTGTGTGCGCTATATAAATAATAATTAGTCCACTCATATATCAAACAGTAGACACTTTGATTTCCAGTTGCTATTACATATTTCTTGATACTGAATATCACCTTTAATATCTCAGTATATATTATTCAATCTCATCCAATCTTATAGGTCAATAATATCATTATGTGATGTACCTCGCCACATATACCTTCAAGTGTATGTAGCCATGTACCTTAATGAATGGTTTAGATAATACCAATACTGATATAAATAATTATCTTATATCAGTAGATAACTATATTGTTGGTATTAGGTCTTGCTATTACAGACACAGTGGATTTAGCATACTCATTAAGCAAGATTACTCCATACACTCTGGCTAGTAAATATCAATATATAAGTATATTTCTTAATTGCAGTCTTCATCAATCCCCATAGATGAAATATTGAAGTATTACATACTGGATACCAGAACAGAATAGATTGTATCAAAGTCCACCCTAACAAATCCTATGGATAGAAAAATCTACTATAGTTACTAATTACCTCCTAGATAATAATGTTAGAAAAGAGAAAAGGCCTCTATATACTAATGATCAGATTACTAAATGTCCACTACAACTAGTAGTTTGGTGTAGAATGTATATGTAACACATCTAAATGTCTGTACCCTAAGTAGGTTTGTTACCGGGGCACAATGCAGATTGCCAAAAATAGCTGAGAACTAAATGTGACCTACCACTATATGTAGACAAATTACTTTAATTAACAAAGTCTACTGCTGTAAGTCTCATATTAAAAGCTGTAGATCTAGATATCTAAATAATATACAGCATATTTTTAACAGGGCCTCTCTATTCACTTATAATCATGGTATCTAGATCCTAGAAGTTAAAACACAGCGAATACATTCATTAGCTCACATTTTTGGAAGTGCTAGGGATAACATTCTTCATGCCGATTCCTTAGTGAAACTGAAACTGACGCGCGTTTCGCTAACAGCTTGTTCACAGTTATGTTCAATGTGTCTCCTTCAAGTCAAAAGGCAACTACTCCCTACTCATTCTCCTGGACCTGTCAGCTGCCTTTGACACAGTAGATCACCCACTCCTCCTCCAAGCCCTCCACTCCCTAGGTGTCTGTGCCACTGCACTCTCTTGGTTTTCAACATATCTCTGCAACCACTCCTTTAGTGTTTCCTACTCTGGCTCCACTTCCCCACCCCTCTCTTCTGTCTGTCGGAGTGTCTCAAGGATCAGCCCTGGGACCCTTGTTCTTCTCAATTTACACCACGTCCCTTGGCACACTAATAAACTCCTTTGGGTTTCACCATCATCTCTATGCAGATGACACTCAAATCTATCTTTCATCCCCAGACCTCTCCCCTTCCCTCCTGTCCCAGGTATCTGACGTCTGTCTGCTGTGTCTTCCTGGATGTCCTCCCATCAACTCAAACTTAACCTCGGCAAAACCAAACTAATTATCTCCCCTCCCTCTACAACCAGACTTACCTCAGACTTACCCCAACTCCCTCTTTCTGCCTGTCTGCTTAACCATCTAGCATCAAAATGCATCTGCTTTCACAGTTACCACCAAATATATGGTGCATTATGTGTGTAAAATAGTAATAAAATGTAATCTAAAGTTTTACAAGTTGTATAGATGAAATACAAAGAGGTACACACACAGCATATATTGTAATCTCCTGAATTAAAACAGAGATTAGTATATCTCTAAATAGTGATAGAGTAATCATAATTAAAGGAATAGTAATGTTTGACAAAAACAGCAGCTCCAATTAATCTTCATAATATTTCAGCCATAGAGAGTGCTATTTCAATACTGTCAGAGTTGTGGTTCAAGAGTAATTGAAGGATAAAGTTTCCCCCTCCCGCCCAGTTTACCTAGTGTAAGCCATCTCTTCTCAGATGTGAAATCTGGTCCATAGACCAGACAGATAACAGCAGGGGACAATCTTCTTCCTATGAGAACAATGAAATGCCCCCTTGACAAGTTTTTCAGATTTTTCCCTTATCTTAATTGAAGATTGTCCCTCTCTGCAATCTACCTGGGCACCTCCCTTCTGCTCTGGCAGAGCAGTGTTACATCAGTAAAAGGGGCTGGAGGGGGATACTTTGTCATTGAATTACTCTTGAGCTACAATTCTGATATAATTGAAATAACACTCTCCAAGGTCCAAGTACTATGATGATTAATTAGAGCTGCTTTTATTATGAAACATTACTATCCCTTTCAGTGTTCACCATATGCAAATACACATGATGGCCCAAACCTATAAAAAAGTATGTATAATAAAAATAACACAATAGAAATGTACTGAGATTCGTGTTAATGTGAGGCTCCAACAGCCTCTTATTTTATCCAGCAGTACTGAAAGTTATATAACGCAGAGATAACTTCTCCAATTCCCATGTTATTCTGTGGAGATCTTAATGCATAGGCTCTATAGAATAACATGGAAACTGGAGAAGAGATATCACTGGAGAAGTCATCTCTGCTTTATCACCTCTTTAATACACCTTAGGGCATAACCCCCTTTAAGTCATTAGCAGCTGAGGTCACTTCTATCAGGACCAGGGAAAATCATTTTGGTTTTGTTACTTTGTGTACTTAACATTGTCACTCCATAATCGTGACGTCTCCAGAAACTGAACAGGAGAAATAAGCAGCTAGAGACCTAGAGGAAGCAGAAGGTGATTTGAAATCTAGTTTATCAGTGAAATAAGGCTAGCTGAGGCTGATAGTGTTGGCAAAACTAATGAGCACCTGTATTAAAAAGAAAAGGAGGAGCTGGAAGGATAGTAAGCGTCCAGTGAGTCAGAGGAGGAGGAGGAAGTGACCATTACTAAAATGTTTTTTGGGTTATCCTGTGAAACAATCCACAAACTCATGACAGTTTTTCTCATATCTACTTGTGAACCATTGCATTAGGTAACAAGCTTCCCAAATGGTGAGTGTTTTTTCTCAAAGAGTTAACTGTTCTGGTCCTTAAATGGATGATTTATCAAGTATGTATTAAAACTAGAAGAAAGAGTCCAATAAAGAGATGTCAGGAATAAGGAAGGCAAGAAGAGCGATATGGCAGGAGAATATGATGCTAGGAGAGTGTTTATGTGTGTACTAGTTGAAGAGACCATTACACAGGCCACAGTGCCACTGCCACCTGGTCACGAGGCAGTCATGCGCAGTAGAGACTACCCACGCCACGGCTGATACAGAGCTGGATGTTCTGTATCAGCCTCAGCGCGGCCAGTCTCTACTGCGCATGACTGCAGCACACACAGCAATGTCTACTGCGCATGATGCGGCGTTATACACGTTTTAGAAAATTATTATATAGGATATGGCAGTGTGTATATACTGTGCTATGTGAACACACTTTGCTTAATATAGTGCAGATTTAGTGACTGGTATTATTAGTGGTAATATTTTTGCTTGGTCTAACTGGAATGTTGAGAAATGGTTCAATTTAATCCAATTATGTTAAACTAGTTTTAAAGCCTGTGTACATGGACCAACACTGGCGGCGCTACAGTCTTGCACAGTACTGACTGCCTGGGCTGTGGCTGATATGGAGTGGGGTGCTCAGAATTCAGACCGAGTCCTCTGAAGGTGCGCAGAGAGGACTCTCAGCCCCGCTCTGTATCAGCCGTGCACACAGCCATCTCTACTGTGCATGACAGATTCTGACAAACATATTTAGCGAATTATAGTATAAGGAGGATTCTAATGTTGCTGAGGGGGAGGCGTGGCCTCCCTATAATTTTCTAGAAAACCAAATCTAGACTTGCAATTAAATTTGCAATGAAAATAACAATACAGAACACTACATTTGCATCAGACTCATTGCATTGAAGACAGACTAGCATCCAAGGGGTTAATTATAAAACTACCTTTTTCTCTAATAATATTTAACACCACATACAATGATCTAAGCCAGAAATTGTCAGGAAGTAGAAATTCTCTAATTTGGTACAAATCATTTCAAGTCACATTTCTAGTTGCAGAAAAAAAGCATTTTTTACACACAAAAGATTGACCTAAATTTCAGTAAATGGAGTATATAAATCACATACCTCCATAACAAGGTACAACATTTCAATATCAGCAAAATACATAAATAAATAGATTGTCACTTGTATAATCAGGAGGCTGAAAAACAGATCTGTGAATACAAAATAAGGAGAGAGAATGGATGAAATTTAAGCTATATGAACTTGGTTACCGTAGCAATGAGCACATTGCCTTCACTGCCCCTTTAAGTAGGGATGTGCAATGGATGAAAACATTCGAATACATTCTGAATTAAAACTGTTTGATTTACCCCAGATTTGTCAGATTCATACATTTGCATGTTTCATTTTTATATGTGTTTTGTAATGTTATAAATATATAAAATGGCTGTATTGTTTCTAGAAGCTTTCCATAAAAAGCTTTTATATAAAATTTGAGTTGATTGAATACAGGAGCTCCCTATTGCTTCTTGACCAGATAAGGATAATGGCTTCAGTGTTGGCAGATATGTTTTCCATTTAAATTGTAATCTCTGCACAGGAGTAGAGTAATCTTTGTATTTTGGGAGGCTCATAATAGCCTATTGCCATGGGTGTTCCTTTTGGGGAGGCTAAGCCATCTGATCAATGAACCACCACCATTGCTCATTCATTGTGAGCTAGCATTCATCAGTTGTTAAACTGTCCTAAGGAGAAAAAAAAGAAAAGAAAAAACGCACACAACTGCCTCTAAGTGTAAACCATTTACTTTAATCATTAAAGCTTATAATCAAATAAAATCATGAGAGGAACGGCAAAACAATAGGATTGTATCCCCAGCAACAACTCGGAACCCTCTTGACAAGACTGAATAGGGAAACATCTAGAGACGGGGATTGGGATCAGGAGTGGACCACCTATAAAATCTGTTACATGCTATCAGACAAGAAGCTTTCAAGTAAGTGTACCTAGGCCAGGGGTTTATTAGAAAGGCAAGACATTGTCTGAATAAACATATAGCGCCATATGGGTACTCCTCATAATACTGACAGGCGTATCTTCATGTGTTTTTATGCCAGAGATCTGTTGCTATTTCCCTCATTCAACCCAGTCCACCAGCTTACATGTTTATTTGTGTCTGTATAGTTTGTAAGGTTCAGAAAGTTCCTATAGCCCTTTATTCTCACCACTCTTTCTCTATTATAAATACATGTTTGGTAATCATTTATATATTGTTGTCTAAGTGCTCTGCTTTTCATATATATTTTTAAAATGTTAATTTATATTTTGTCATATATATTATTTACATCCTATTTTACCTTTGCTCTAATGTTATTATTTGATTTTAATGTTGTATAATTAAAGTAAATGTTTTACACTTACAGGAGGTTGTGCATTGTTTCTTTTTTCTTTTTCTTTGCATGTTTGCATGGGGATTCTGGGATTTGACAGAGTCACAGAAAGGGTGTTTTGTTGGACAGTGGTGAGGTTGACATTAAATGACCTATGTGTTATATCATCACCTTTGTATAGACTATTCTTGAACAGTTGCATATTATATGAGATGTATGCCCAAAAGTTACAAGCAATAATAATTTTTGCCATTTTCATTGCTATATCATTTTACAGAATCACAATCTATTTTGGAACTCTATTTATTGACATCTTTATATGCAGATAAGTGAATGAACATCAGTCATTTCTGTTATAACTGATACACCTAATTTATGCATTTACCTGTTATCATTACGCAGTCTAGATTTTTTTATTACTAATTTTATTATATTTATTTTTTTAGTTTATTTTATTGTTCAATTGTCAATTAATTGCCTTGTAGGGTATTTAAACAAGGTTTAGAGGTTACATGGTGTAGTTATACCACCACAAATTTTCTCCTTACTCTCCTCTTCTATCAATTACACTTAGATAAGTTTTTTCATTATATCTTTTTGGTATTTATCTTTTCCACACTGGACAGCTGACAGCCATTCTAACTGATTAATTCCTGGTTTGAACAGAAGCTGTATACATCTTCTCTTCCATCTGTTATTTCAAATGTCATTTTGATTGCCAGTTTGCCACACCTACATATATACATCTGGCTTGACCTAAAATAACTGGTGTTGTTCACGTTTATGCTACAATTTCTTAATTTTAAATGTAGGAGGCAGCTTAGAAACCCATGTCAGTATCAATACAAATCAAAGTCATAAAATAATTAATATGGGTTGACTATATACTTATCTGTATCTTATAAATACATTTACTAAATCAATTTAAAAGGGGTAATGTGACTAAACTACATAGTTTGGTGATTTAACATCATCCTGAGTACTTTAACCCCTTCAGTGGTTTGTTTAATAAAAATGTGTATTTTGGGGCTCATCTTATTAGGTAGCTTTGCACATATCTGCTAACTATGCATGGTGTATGTAAATGTAAGATACATAATATTATATTAAAATCCATATGAATCAATTTTCCTGCTCTAACATGGCCTATAAAATGATGAGCTCAATCTGGAAAGCAACAAATAACCATCTCTGTTTAATTCATATTGCTCCTTTTCTGTATACTTACAATTGCTGTATATTGGTTTTCTGAAAGGCATTCCTTTGAAGTAAACAAATTCAACAATTATGATATTCATTCCACTTAGGAACCACATTGTGGTGGTTAAAATATGTTGGTGTGGCAGGGGTTCCTTTATCAAGGTCTCATTAGATGAACTTTGATTTAGTTGGAGACATGCACTGCAAATATGAAAAATACATGATACTGCTGTAATAGTTATTGTTTGTAAGAGCAAATGTTGAAACAAAAATGTAGTGTATACATGTCATTGGAATGACAGGTTTAAGTGCCAGCATATACTGCAGTAGTGTGCAGTTTGATGTCAATAAGCTGTATTATATGACATTTAGATTACTCACATTTAACATATCTATATTGATTACATTTGTATATCTTGTTTTACATGAAAAAAAGCAAGAGGTTGATGGAATAAAAACATATCTAGCTATATGAGGACTAAGGATGGGCAAAAAGTAAATAACATTTCCAGTAAGAATTTTTGCTGAAAACAACAATTTTCTGCTTTTTCTGTGAAAATTGCTCCTCATAGAAAATATATAAAATTTCCTGCAAGAACTTTACTTTTTTTCTCCTATGTTTTCTATGACTGCAAGATTTCACAGCACAATATTACTTGTTTGAGTCCTACATCAAGATATGCCTTGAAACAATTGTTAGCAGGCTGAGTGCCTTTGTCCTTTGCCCACAACACTAGCTGCTGCTTTTGTAGCAGTGACACAGCCATCCCTGAGAAAGAACTGTGGCTTGGATATTCCAGTAGGGTGCAACACATGACATCAGTTGTTTATAAAAGAAAAGGTCAATATGTTAACTACCAACATTTTGGCAAGTCTACTTTTCCACAGGTGTATTTTTGCATTATTTTTGGCCAAATTTTTACTTCTTTCTAATGACTTAGTAAGTGTAGGATGGCAGAACAAAGTGGAAGAGCTGTGTAACTTTATTGTTTTAAAAACATGACTTCTGGTGGTGGGGGGGGGGTGACTCTATGGCAGGGACAGAAAATCTTGTCACACTATCTGAATCATCAACAACACTTCTATTATGTACCCCAGAGCCCCGGCAACTTTTAAGAGTTCTTCTGCTGCTGCTAGTTGTGGCATCTCTGACATGTTGATGTAGAGTCATCCAATCAGACCTATGGTTGTATTTTAGGTGGGATCTCAATGAGGATCCTGCTTTACCCCTGCTCACATGCGTCTTACAAAGACTACAGATAGCAACATGCTCAGTTTTTGAATTGCAAGTAAAGTATCTCCATACTGTACACTTCATAGACTGAGAAGTCCCTGAGTGGCTACAACTACTGGGGCTATATGCTGCAGTTGTACTAGTTGGTGTCAAAGGTGCTTCACTTCTAACAGCATCAGAATTATTTATCATAGCTAGAATTATGGTTGTTGATGACCTGTATTATTGATTACTTTGTGTGTGTGAATGGTTTGGGGCTGGACTTAGAATCTCTGATGGTGCTGCTGACTATAACAAGATGATTGTGCATTTTCAGGAATCTTTACTTGGCCAGAGTCAGACTTTACAACTGATTTCTCAAACAGTTTATAAACAGACACAGCACTTCTTTTCAGCGGTGAAAGATTAAGCCTTTGCCTTTCAACTACTTTTCGCACCATGTCATTCATCTCTCATTCATCTCTCTCGCTCTCAACTTCATCTGTATTAAAGAGGAGGATACTGGATGGATATATCATAGATCGACATCATCATCAATAATTAGGCCATCCTCTGCATCTCCAGCTGCTTCTGTCCCACAAATGTTATATTCTCCTAAGCTATTTGAAGTGTAAAACAATATTAACCTTTCTCCTTACAGGGATTTTCACCACATTCTCTACTACTGGTGTTTTACTCTGGATGTCAGGCTCAGCAGTCGGTTGATCTGTACACCCTTCTCCTTTATGTATTCAGTACTAAAATGTGACTTGAGTGTTCTTAGATGGATTATTAATTTTACTTGTGGTGGTGGTGGAATTTTTTATGTGATTTTGACAAACAACCTCCTCACCAGGAGAAGGATCATCATAATTTACTGTGCACAATGCAGCAACACTGCCGTTTTTGGACTAACAAGTGCCTTCACTGCTTCTACTACTTTTGACCTACCCCTGCCTCTAGTACAATTCCTGGACATTATTAAATAGTGACATACACACAGAACTGACTGTGTGTGATGTTTCATCTTTTACAAAATACTTTATTTCTCTAGTATCTGCCATCCTCAGTCACAACTCCTATCAGGGTCACTGTCACCTATTAGTCAAACTATTTTTTAATCATTTTTTTATCATTGGAAAAAACAAAACAAAAACAAACCTCCCCTTGCAACTGCAAATTCCCCCATATCCCCCTAACAAAGAGAACAGCCAGAAAAATGGTATTTGGATCACATTTTCTTGTTTCCTTTCAGTCACACTGAATTTTCGGATACTTGGGTAAATCGACTTTGGTCCCTTCTCGCACCCTTAGACTCCCCTAGCACAGAGATAACAGCAAAATCAGGAAGTAACTTGGATCATTGCTTCTTGTGTTTTCCAAGTCAGTCACACAGAATTATAGGTTATTTGGGGATCAACCTCCTTTCTCCCTCCCTCTCCCCAGAGTACCCCAAGACTTCCCAAACATAATGTACAGATTTCCTGAATACAAGACTCTCTAAACTAAACTTCATCTCCACTTTCTTAGCCTGTCTTCTATAGCTCAAAAATATGCTGCTTTCTCTTCCTCTCACAAACAGAGAATGGCATGCTGTGGGAACCTGACACCCTCTTTATACTATGCCTGCAGGGAAAAAAGGGAAACCGGTCACGCAATGTCTGGAAATTCAGTCTTCTCATCAATTTCAATGCAATAAGTTATACAGAAAAGAGTGGAAAATCTGTACTTCTCACAATATTTTTTTCCCTTGGAAGGAAGTGTAATTTCCCCTGTGTCCTGTCCACAGCAAGCGTGGGTATTGTCTCCACCTATCAGCTGGTAGGACCAATAAAATTATTTAAAAAGACAATCTGAACACCCCCAATTCAGTTAATTTAGGTCCTACCAGCTGGAGGACAGAGGCATATCACCTCCAGTCTCCCAGAAAGTATAAAGCAAAGAAATCCTTTTTTTGCTAGCATGTATCCTACCAAAATACATGGTACGCATATTTGCAGCATGTAGTGACCCTTGGAAAGGGTCACATGGCACTTTGTTTGGTGGTCTGGAGCCTTTGCTGATCTGGTGCACAGCATTCTCAAGCTGAACCAGGAAGGACGTGGCCGTAAACATGTGCTGCTCCTTATCCCATTAGACAGGAAGTTTGGCAGTGTGCATTCCACTGCTGGAACGCATAGATCATAATGAGGATCCCTTACATAAGTGTACTGAAGGCAGGCTCCAGAACAACTATAAGTCATTTAGAGGTCATTTTTACATATAGAAGTGCAGAATTTGTGTTACTTGTTTGCCATACACACACATATAATGTCTGCTCCTGCAAAATCTAGTCAGGTGGACAAGCCAAAAGCAGATTCTGAACCCTCTACATCCAAAGAGGAAAAAGTTGCCCAAAAGGCTAAGACGTGTGCTGGTTGTGTCTCAAAATTATCCCCAGCTGATACCTCCAAATTATGCCTGGAGTGCATGAAGAAAATTGCCGGCTGTGAGGTACCCTCGCAATTTAAAGATTTTCTAAGATGGATGAAGGCCTCCATGCAGGAGACCTTCACATCTATGCAAGAATCCACAAAAAAGACAAAGAATATATGACCCAGATGAAGACACTTCACAGCATCCACATGATGAAGACAATGAGAGTATGATGGAGATTGAATCCGCTTTCTCTTCCAAAGAAGAGGGTAAGCTCATAGAAAAATCTGGCAGTTTCAGTATGGACAAATTTGAAGGCTTAAATAAAGCCATGAGAAAATCCTTATGACTAACTGAATAGGGATGGGTGAAAATTTCCATCTCAAACTGAAATCAGTAAAAAATGGCATTTCCACTTTAAGAAAAATTTCCTGCGAAAAGTGCTGATTTTCCTCTTTTTCCCTGCTTTTTTTGCCTAGCAGATTCCATTGAAATCAGTGGGAACATAGCAGTTACACACAACACATAGCAAATGTTATTTTATTTCCCAAAGGCATAGAATAAAAGGGGCATTACGGTGTCTGTGTTGGTGGAGTGTGGGGAAAGAATCAATTGAAGAGAGGATGATGTTTTGGGGGGCGTTGTTTACTGGGATTAGGGGGAGGTAGTTAATATAAAATAAAGCCTATATACAAATAAAAAACCCATGACATAGTATAAAAGGGGTCTGAGTAGGGTGTCTGTGTTGGTGAATGAATGAATCATTTGAACAGGGAATTTGTTTTGGGGGTTTCTTGACTGCTATTCGGGGGACAGTTAATAAAAAATAAATCAATAAAATAAGATATTTGTAACATAGTAACATAGTAACATAGTAAATTTGGTTGAAAAAAGACACAAGTCCATCAAGTTCAACCTTCGCCTCATACCTCAGTAACTGAGATTTTATAGCTTTCCTGCTACCAATTAAATTAGTCTTTATCAGACTTTCCTGATCAGCCTACTGATACAGTATAACTCTATATGTTCCTTTTGAAAGAAATGCATCTAATCTTCTCTTAAATGTATCCATTGTATCTGCCATAACTACCTCCCTTCCACAATTTGACAGACCTTACCGTAAAAAAACCCTTCCTCTGCTGAAGTTTAAACCTCCTTTCCTCTAATCTTAAAATAATGTTATCCACTCTTGCTTTGATACCTCTTTTTATGCAAGACAGGACTTTGTTTGCCTTTGCTACTGCTGTTTGACAATGGTCACTGTTTCCAAGTTTGCAGTTGACAAGGATACCCAGGTTTTTTCTAGCAATGAGTCACCTAAAATTATTCCATTAAGTTTATAAGTAGCTTTGGGATTGTTTCCTCCCAAATGCATGACTTTACACTTCCCCACATTAAACTTCATATTCCACATGTTTGCCCAATCTGACATTGTATGCAAGTCCCTCTGTAGAGAGAAAATATCTTGTTCTGAATTAATGACTCTGCAAATATTAATATTTTCCTTTCAATATCTGTTTCCAGGTAATTTATAAACATGTTAAAAAGCAGAGGACCCAATACTGAACCCTGAGGTACTCCACTCTCCACTTTAACTGTATTGGAGAATTTTCCATTTACAACCACACACTGTTCCCTATCCTTCAGCCAGTTTTGTATCCAATTGCAAAGGTTATCTCCTAGCCCCAATTTCCTTATTTTATACACCAACCTTCTGTGTGGCACTGTATCAAATGCCTTTGCAAAGTCTAGATATACTACATCTGCTGCCTTGCCATTGTCTAGGTTGCTGCTTACCTCCTCATAGAAGCTGAAAAGATTAGTTTGGCATGATCTATTCTTCAAAAAACCATGTTGATTCATGCTAATGATTTTATTTTTTGTGTTGTAATCCTGGATATAGTCCCTTATTATCCCTTCTAACAGTTTTCCCACTACAGAGGTCAAACTCACTGGTCTATAATTCCCAGGTTCTGTTTTAGTTCCCTTCTTAAATACAGGCACTATGTTAGCTCTTCGCCAATCCTGTGGCACTGAGCTTGTGGTGATAGAATCTTTAAAGAGTAAATATAGGGGTTTTGCTAACACTGCACTAAGAACCCTTGGATGTATACCATCAGGACCCGGTGCTTTGTCGGTCTTAATTTTGTTCAGTCTTTCCATGACATCTCCTTGAGTTAACCCAATATCTATTAATTGTATTGTTTTATTTGTTACTTGCGGAGGCTCTTCTACCATTCCTTGCTCCCTTGTATATTCTGATGCAAAGAAAGTGTTTAAAACATCGGCCTTTTCCTTATCCTCACTAACCAACTCACCCATCTCATTTTTAAATGGTCCAATCCACTCCCTCTTAAGTTTTTTGCAATTTATATATTTGAAAACCTTTTTTGGATTAGTCTTGCTTTCCCTTGCAATTTGAGTTTCATTATCTATTTTTGCTACCCTAATTGCCTTTTTGCAATCTTTGTTGCACTCCCTGTATTTTAAGAAAGATTGTTCAGTTCCTTCAGACTTAAATAATTTGAATGCGTTTTTTTTCCTTGCTATTTCCTTCTTTACATGTGCAGTTAACCACATTGGCTGTGACTTACTTCTTCTGCATTTGTTCCCCATTGGTATATACTGTTGGGTACATTTCTGCAACCTAAATTTGAATTCTGACCATTTTTCCTCAGTATTTTTGCCTTTAAATAAAATATCCCAGTCTATGTGTTGCATTGAGGCCCTTAACAATTTGAAATTTGCTTTTTTAAAATTAAGAGTTTTGGTTGAACCTATACATTTTTGCTTTGCCAGACTGATCTCAAATGTAACCATGTTGTGATCACTGTTTCCCAAATGTTCTCTTATCTTAATATTGGATACCATTTCTGTGTTATTAGTGATGACTAAGTCCAATACATTGTTATTTCTTGTTGGCGCTTCCACCATTTGTGACATGTAGCTTTCACAAAGTGTGTTCAAAAACCTGCTACCCTTAGCACTCTGACAGGTCTCATTTTTCCAGTTGATATCTGGATAATTAAAATCTCCCATAATTATAGTATGCCCAAACTGGGCAGCTTTCCTCATTTCCAATAGCAGATAGGCCTCATCATTGTCATCGATATTTGGTGGTTTGTAGCATATGCCCACCAACAACTTTTTTTTACCTTTCACACCACATTTAGTCTCGATTTCTACCCACATGGACTCCACAATTTGGCCAGTTTCCTCACTAATATCACCTTGCAAAACTGGATTTAGCTCCGTTTTCAAATATAAGCACACACCTCCACCTTTTCTATTAATTCTGTCTCTTCTAAACAGGGAATAGCCCTCTATATTTACAGCCCAGTCATGTGCACCGTTCCACCATGTTTCAGTTATTCCAATTATGTCCAATTGCTCATTAACCGCCAGAAATTCTAGTTCTCCTATTTTATCTACCATACTTCTTGCATTTGCTAGCATACAATTAATTTTGAAGTCTTTACATATATTAATCCCTACATGCCTTTTTTCTTAACCTTCATTTACTAGGAGTTCCTCCCTACTGACTAAATTTTTCCCCACCCTTTCTCCACCCCCCTGGTCATTTACTTGGACCCAGTTCCTATCTGCTCTGTCTACCCCATTTTTGCTATCTATACCCCCTCCCCCTTTCCTAGTTTAAAAGTTCCTCCAAGCTTCGTAGCATTCTCTCCCCTAACACAGAGGCTCCTCTACCATTTAGGTGCAATCCATCTCTTCCATATAGATTGTACCCAAGAGCAAAGTCTGCCCAGTGTTCTAAAAACCCCAAACCCTCCTTCCTACACCATTGCTTGAGCCATGCATTAAGCTCCCTGAGCTCCCTCTGCCTACCTGCACTGGCACATGGCACAGGTAGTATTTCAGAAAATACTACCTTAGAGGTCCTTGCCTTGAGCTTGCATCCTAAATCCCTGAAATCATTCTTTAGGGACCTCCATCTTCCTCCTATTTTGTCATTGGTTCCAATATGTACCAAGACAGCTGGATCACTTCCAGCCCCTCCCAATAATCTGTCAGCCCTGTCCGCAACATGCCGAACCCGAGCACCGGGGAGACAGCATATTGTTCGGCATTCACGTTCCTGGTGGCAGATTACCCTATCTACCCTCCTAATAATAGAGTCCCCTATTACCACCACCTGCCTTGGTTTCTAGCCTGGAAGGAGGACTGTTCCCCTGGCTGCTAGAGGAATCAGCCCTCTCCAGTGTTGCCAATTCTGAGCAATTCTCATCAACATCTTCCCACAATCTTGCAAATCTGTTGGACTGAGTCAACTCAGAACTGGCCTTCCTCTTCCTCTGCCCACTACCTCCCCTCCTTACTGTTACCCAGCTGCCTACCTGTCGCTCCTCATCTACAACTCCACCCTCTTCACCACTAACCCCACATACTACCTGCTCTGTGAGTTCTAAACTCCTTTCCAGGTTTCCAATGTCTCGCAATGTTGCAATATTTCTCTCCAAATCCAATATCTTATACTCTAAAGAGAAAATATGCTCACACTTGGCACAGCGGTATGACCCCTGGAACGATTGCTCCAAGTGTTCAAACATGTGACAAGATGTGCACTGCGTGAGATTGGCTAACCTGCTATCACTCATGCTTGGTTTTACAATTCAAATAGCTTTATATTACCCTCTAATGCTCACTATGTGATAAGTAACCAACCTTAAATGTGAATGCAATAAATCCTTTGAAATGATAGTCACCAGATTCCTTCTAACTCTTCACCTGGAACAAGTCACTTGTAATAGCAGTCTCACAGAGTCAGCTCCACAGAGCTAATGGACTGTATTTATAGTAACTAGCAGCCAGGTGAAATCCCTTAGCAATCAGCCCTAATCACACAGGCCAGAGAAAAACCCAGTAAACAGTTTTTTTAACTCTTGCAATACCCACACCAATTTTTTTTTTTTTTAAAACCTTAATAAAATACCAATAAAACACCAAACACACTCTTATGTACTTAACCAGATTTCTTCTAACTCTTCACTTGGAACCAGTCACTTGTAATAGCAGTCCCCTGTCTTTGAATTCCCCTGTTTTAAATTCCCACACTTACCACACTTCTGCACTTGAATTCCCCTGCTTTAAATTCTCACACTTACCACACTTCTGCACTTAAATTCCCCTGTTTTAAATTCCCGCACTTACCACACTTCTGCACTTACACACTGATGCAAGATTCACACGTTCAAGTATTCACTATGTATCTGCTATTTAATCCAGGAATCCACCAATTACAAACATAGCAATTAGTCACTCCCACCACACCAGACTTCAATTATTAGCTTGTCTCACAGCAAAGAGAGGGAAAACAAAATCCAGATATTTGTTTTTTAACCTCTCCTTTACCGCACTACACCACACACAATATACTTATTCTATTTTTCCAGCAAGTATCCAAACTCAGTCTTTCAGAGCACAGGTCACTGATCAGCTTACAGAGCTCTCTCACTCCTATTTAATACAGGAATCCACCAATTACAAACACAGCAATTAGTCACTCCCAGCACACCAGACTTCAATTATTAGCTTGTCTCACAGCAAAGAGAGGGAAAACAAAACCCAGAGATTTGTTTTTTAACCTCTCCTTTACCGCACTACACCACACACAATATACTTATTCTGTTTTTCCAGCAAGTATCCAAACTCAGTCTTTCAGGGCACAGGTCACTGATCAACTTGTAGATAAAGTGATAGCGACAGGAACCCCCTGACATAAGCTGCCACTGGGGTGAACTGATACTTGACTTGATAGAGCATTTTGTAGAGGATGATTTGTTAAACTTGTTGTTAGAGGCCCAAGCCCTGAGGAAACATTGATTTGTAGGATTTAGAGTTATTAGAGGCAAAAGCCCTGAGGAAACATTGACAATTAAAAAGTTATCAGGTGCAAAAGGTGCATTCTTACCACAAGAAAGAAAATGAAGAGGATCCCCTCAGCAATCATCAAATTATAAGAGACAGTCCTTTCTAGAAGCAAGGTACAGTTCAGGTAAAGGGTATGATCAAAAAAGCAGAGGATCAACTCAAAGCACCACAGGCAGAAGCAGACGGGACTTCCAGAAGAGGGCACAGTTCACAAAATACTTCCAATGAAGGGAACCTTACCCTATCTCTAATTCCAGTTGGAGGCAGGCTGGAACTGTTTTGAGAGGTCTGGAAAATTTCTCATCCAGTTCAATGGGTGATGCATATCATGGAGATAGGGTATGCTCTGGAATTCAATTCTGCTCCTCCTCCAAGATTCCGGTCTTCTTGAATACAAAACAAGACTTTAACCCCTTAAGGACCATTGACGTGGCAGGACCGTCACGCTGGTCCGGCTCTTAAGGACCAGTGATGGTCCTGGCACGTCACGTACTTTTACTCACCGCGCTCCTGTAGGAGCGTGGTGAGTAATACCGGGGACTGAAGTTGATCGCTCCAAGACCAGAGTGATCTCTTTCAGTCCCCTGTTCGGCATGCCCCCCCACTTGATCAGTCATATCGATGAGCAAGGTTATAGAGGCAGTCCCAGAAGGACAAAGGAACCTGGGGATTTGCTCCATAATCTTCTCTGTGCTAAAACCATCAGGAGAAATAAGATTTATACTGGATCTAAAATTGTTACATTTCCTTCTCAAGATCCAAAGATTCAAAATGGAAACAATATCATCAACCATGAAGGCAGTCATTCCAAATGCATTCCTGACTACCTTAGATCTTCGGGATGCATATTACCACATACCCATAAGAAGGTCAAAAAGACGGTTCCTACGTTTCTTCATATTCAGCAGACATTACCGGTACAAAGCCCTGTCTTTCAGACTAGCCTCAGCTCCTTGAGTGTTCACAAAAGTATTGGCAGTAGACATAGCACAGCTAAGGCAACAGGGAATGTGAGCAGTTCCATATTTGGACGACATCCTTCTGTGTCAGGCCCGTAGGGAGGACGCTTCTCTCCTCCTGTGTCTCCAACCACATTTCACCATCCTCGGTTCCCCGGTTGCCATGGGTGATGCTGCTGCCTGGTTGAGCGTCCCCGCGCAATGGGGATATTCCAGGTTGCACTATGGGAAGATGAGCATGCACTGCTAGGCTATGTCATCAGCCCGACCCGGAACTGAGGGTGGCTGTTCACCGGCATTCCTGATGGCCTCACTTGAAGACAGGTGAGTGTGAGTGTGTTCTTCCACTCTGCGGTGCAGGCCCCTATATAATCCCTGGATACCCCTTGCTCTGGGCTTAGTTATTTTGATTCCATTTCCTGGTGCAGACATGTTGGTTTGAGCTCCTGTGTCCTGTACTATTGCTATTCAGACCTCTGCTTGGCTACCTGACCACTCTGTCCTCTGGCATCCTAGACCACTGCTTGGCTATCTGACCACTCTGATCTCTGGCATCCTAGACCTATGCTTGGCTACCAGAATATTCTGACCTCTGGCATCCTAGACCACTGCTCTCTACCTTACCACTCTGACCTCTGGTATCCTAGACCACTGCTTGGCTGCCTGAACATTCTGATCATTGGCATCCTAAGACCTCTGCTTGGCTGCCTGACTATCCTGACCTCTGGCTTCCTAGACCTCTGATTGGCTACTGACCACTCTGACCTCTGGCTACCCTGGCCTCCGGGACCCAGTTCAAGGTACTCAGTGACTTGTTACCTATCTTGCTGGTCTACGGCCCTGCCTGCTGCTCTTTCTTAAGATCTACAGTAGCCCCCATGTTGTGGCCTACTCTCCAGTAGGTCTGTTCTTCCAGCCTCCTGGTTAGTGCCATGCTTACATGGGTGTGCACATCCCTGCTCCTGGGCTTCAGTACAGCCTCCCTGACATTCCAATAGAAGACTCAGAACAAAAGTCATCTCATGAATCTACCTGGAAAGCCTAAGTTGGATCATCAATTACGACAAAAGTCATCTCAAGCCATCACAAAATCTCACTTTTCTAGGGACAGACTTCAACACCAGAAAGGGTCTGGCTACCTTTTCCCAGGACAGACAGAACAGGTAAAAACAGTCTGTATTCAAGTTTGTCTAAAAGCAGTTCCAGATGGCCAAGACATTCTTCAATCTTCTGGGACACCTGAACTTGGCACTTCATATTGTGCCTTGGGAAGAACCCATTTAAGGCAAACCCAATTCAACTTTTTGAAATTATGGAAGCAGGACACGTCAAATTATTTAAAAAAGATTCCAGTCCTGATCTCAACCAATAAAGAACTGAAGTGGTGGATGAGGTCAACAAATCTCCAAAAGGGAAGCCAGTTGCAGGACAGAGACCTGGGAATTCTGACCACAGACTCCAGCAACACAGGCTGGGGAGGAGTGTGGAAAAATCATTTTGTCTAGGGTCTTTGGACACAGACTGAGAAAGAGCTACACATAAATCTTCTAGAAATGAAGTCTGTATGGAACTGTCTCTTCAATCTGAAGCACAAACTAAAGGGGTAAGCAGTCTTAATAAGGTCAGATAACATAGCAATGGTCAGATATCTCTTCAATCAAGGAGGTACAAAAAGTTCCAATCTAAACAAACTCTCCATCAGGATACTACTTTAGACAGAAAAATATCTGACAGCTATAGGCTCCACATACACATATCAGGAAGAGCAAACCAGCAGGCAGAACGTCAGACCCAGGGGAATGGTCCTTAAAGATGAAAGTCTTCAGAGACATTGTGAGGCAATGGGGCAACCAGTAATAGATCTGATGGCCTCAGAATCAAACACAAAATACCCACAATTTCAATACAGATGGAGATCAAGCACAGCAAAAAGACAGGATGCTCTGAAATGGAAATGGGATTTTCAACTTGCATATATATTTCCTCCCATTCCTATACTGATGGAAGTAATCAGGAAAATATGGAGGGTCAAAGCCAAGTCCATTCTAATAGCACCCTGCTGGCCAAGGATCTGGTTTTCCTATCTAGTCAAAATTTCAATCCACCCTCCAATAAGGCTACCAGACGTCCCAGATCTTGCATCTCAGGGTCGTTCTGGCATCTAAAGCCAAACTTCTTCAAGCTGATGGCTTGGCAACTGAGCAGAGATCTCAAATACTTCAAGGGCTATCAGAATCTGTGGCTGATACTATAATTTTGAGAAGAAGACAATCCTCTTCAAAAATCTATTATAGGGTTTGGTCGATTTTTTACAGATGGTGTCAACAGAAAAACCTATCCAGATGGAATTTTTCAGTTGCTAACATTCTGGAATTCTTACAACAAGGATTCCACAAAGAGTTAAAACCAGCCTCCATAAAAATCCAATTATCTGCCCTATCTGCTGTCTTGGCTACCACACAGAAGCATATTTGATCAAAAGATTCATTAAAGACATTTCTAAAATCAAGCCTACAATTACAGAACGTATTCCAGCATGGGATTTAAACTTAGTCTTGAAACAACTTTCCACTGCAAGCTGTTTTGAACCCCTGGAATCTATATCTCTGAACAATTTAACACTTAAAAATGTATTCCTGACTGTCATAACATCAGCCAGAAGGGTGAGTGAATTACAAGCACTCTCATGTCCAGCCCCCTATCTGACTTTTCATCAGGATAAGGTAATATTGAGACCAAACCTACCTTCCGACCAAAAGTCATATCAGAATTCCACATCAGTCAGGAGTTTATTTTGCCTTAATTTTGTGCAAATCCTCAAAGTGAAAAAGAAAGAGAATGTCACACCTTAGATCTTGTAAGATGTTTATTCATCTATTTAGATAGGACAAAGGAGTTCAGGAAATCAGAATCACTTTTTGTCCATTTCTTTGGGAGAACAAAAGGCTCTGCAGCAGCAAAACCTTCCATCGCCAGATGGATTAGAGACTGTACCGCTCTGGCCTACAGAGCTGCAAAAAAGGATCCTCCAGTAGAGATAATAGCCCATTCCACTAGAGCAATAGCTACTTCATGGGTTCAAAAAGTCATTGCATTACCAGGAGGGATAATCAAGTCTCCAACCTGGTCCTCAATTTCTACATTTATAAAACATTATAGACTGGAAATCCAATCCTTTGTGGATGCAAAGTTTGGCAGAAATGTGTTGTAAGCAGTCCTGCCACAGTAAGGTCCCATAGGGGTTTACTTTATCCCTCCCTATGTGGTACTGCTTAGGTAAGTCCCTGTGGACAAGACACAGAGGAAAAGGTAAAATCTACTCACCGATATTTGTTTTTCCTCTGTGTCCTTACACGACTCACCTTCCCAGGAACTATTATAAGCTTGGGGGGTAAAAAAGGTAACTGTAAGTATATGAGAGTCTAGAAGACCTGAAATACTCATATGGGGAAAATATAAGATATATTTCTTTTTTTGGACTAACCTATTGTTCTCTTCCAGCTTGGACACAAGTATAACTAAATTGGGGTGTTCAGGATGCCTTTTAAAATAATTTTATTGCTCCACCCACACTTGCCGTTTAAGGACACAGAGTAAAAACAAATATCAGTGAGAAAATTTTCATTTTTGAAACACCCATCCCAAATGAGGACACTTGTCACATATTTAACACTTTGCAATGCATTTCATACACCTCTAGTTCTCAGTGGGTTAAAGATTAAAAAACAAAAATACATGTGACAATTGCACATTGAGAACTAATAATACATGATAATTTATTCTAGGGCCGTACTTTCCCCCGAGGTGCAGCTCAGTTATGTGTTTTGCTCCACTCTTTCATTACACAGAAAACATTTCCATATTCATATTACTATAGTTCAGCACCAAAATATCAGGCAAATCTTTGTATAAGAATAACAGCAAAACCTCATGTTATGGACACAGGTTGGTTGCAGCAAAATTTGCAGCAAAACTGTGTCCATTGCATGGTTATGTTCCCCTATCCAAATCACACTTAGTTTTTAGAACCATTTTTGGTTTTTACAGGACTTCACCATTTTCCTTTGCCTCTGTTTGTTTTTCCCTGGTCTGTTTGGGAAGCAAAAGGACAAAGAAGGGACCAGCTCCCTTTTGTATCCCTTGCTTCTAGGAGAGGTTAGGAGGGGTATGTCAATCAGGTAAAGTGGGCTGGTGATGGGCAGGGCTTGCAAACAATAAAAGAGGTGTGCCGTGAGTCCTGGGGGAGCAGTTTTTGGCGGACAGAGAGTCTTCGAGGGAATCAGTCTTGGAGGAGAGGAGTCTTGGAATGGAGCAGGATATGGGGTAGATGGCCCAGAATCCAGCAAGGCTGACATGCTTTGCCTAAGACCCAAGAACTGTTCCAGAGCAGAGATGATCCAAGCCTCCAGCATGAATTTATCCAGTTCCCCTGGCCTGCTTTTCCTGACTCTTGTCCCAGGATTTTATTTTAGCTAAGTATCCCTCTCTTGTTTTATTGTTTCTTTATACTATATTTCTAGGAAAAATACCCCAAGTAACCATCGTATAGTGTTTTCTACTATAATTGTTGTATTATGTGTCTTATTTGCACTGCAGTAAGTAATTGTCTAGTTAATATTATTAGGTGTTTAGCTAGAATATATTTGATAATATATAGTGTATTGTTACTATTATTGTTTGTTATTAAATATTATTGCTTATTGCTAGTACTGGGGTGTTATTGTGATAATTGTGGTATTGGTCATCAGAACAAACTTCTCTGGGTATATCCTATAATAAATTTGTTGGCTTTTGGGTGTTTGCAAATGCATATTGCTTCCAATGACTGTGTTGGTGTCTGTGTAGTGTGAGCATTTTGCTAGGTCCTAACTCTGTGTCTTTGTTCTAAAACCACATGGTTTAGGACTACATTTTGTACAAAGTACATGGTATGTGAGTTTGCAGTTTCTTCACAACTACATTGATTTTAACACAGCTGTTATTGTGAAACCATTTGCACCAAATTAATTCACCCAAAGCCTCTAACTGAAACAAATGGTGTAGTCTGGCAAGATATTTACAGAAGTTATGAATATTAATGATAAATAACCATTATTGACATATTTCCTAGAAATTAATATTTTGTTAAAAATTATTTTTTTAATAATTTTATAATTAATATTTTTTCCTGGGCAATTTAGTCAGTAAGCCTCCCAAGTTATTTTTGTGTGCCAATACATACTGCGACAAGAGTGGTGTGTTTTAGTATTGTCACAATGCAAGGGGCTTATTCACTAAATGATGATTTGTGTGCTGAAATACTCTTGAATTTTAATAAGTGTACTTTTTATGCTTAGATTATAGACTTGTGGGCCCTATAGAGGAGTTTCAAACTTCGAAGTAGATAAATAAGTGTTCATATTACAGTTATCTGTATTATCTGTAGTGCATATATACATATATACACTATGTATTATATATATATATGTGTATTACTTGTATACGTGCCTGGGTATTGTTTATGGGTATAGATATACACAGAGAAAAGAGTAGCATTTACAGTTACACTGCTTCAATTAAGCCTTGTGTGCTCTCATTAGAGGAGTGCTAATTTTGAGGCGTTTTAATTGTAACCCTTAGGTCAAGGTTCTGCAATTGCCGGACGTAATGTTTCTAGTGTGTCTAGATTTATTGCGCATATACATATCTCTGTACTGTCAAGATTTCCTATTACGTGACTTTAATTAACCCTTGTATGCTCTCTGTAGAGTTTAAGTAACTCTGAAGCCTTGCTTCAGTTAAAACCTTGTGTGCTTTTGCAGAGAAGTGGCTAACTTTAAAGTAGCGCTTCAATTATAGACTTGTGTGCTCTCCATAGAGTGTAACTACACTGGACAACTTACTAGTCACTAGCACTTTGCCCTTTCATTGGGAGAACTAACTTTGAAGCCTAATAGGAAATCGCCTGATGTGCAGGTGTGTATATGAGTTTGTTTGTTTGTTTTCTTGAAAGGCAAAAAACATTCAACAGTTTGTGTGTTCTGTAACTTTCATAGTGGTTTGCGTGTTTTTCTTCCTGTGTGAAAGTACAAGCATACGTGTGCCTGTTAACCTATGTACAGGTACTTGGTTAAACATGCATATCTGCTCTGCTGTTAATTAAAAACACTTGTGTATTGTTTACAATACTAACTTTAAAGTGTGCTTAACTGAGAGCATGAATTCCCTGAGAGCATGAATTACTGAGTGCTTTGATGGGGGATTAATTCTACACTGCCCAAAGTCTGGATAATCTGGATTATTAAGTACATGACATCATACTGTATGTAAGGGGACCTATAGCTAAGTAATGCTTGCACCATAGACAGGTGGCTTTGAGCGCTTGTTCCCTAGGCAGGTGACTAACTAGCACTTGTACCATTACATTGGACAATTGACTAGTCACTAGCACTTGTACCTAGACAGGTGACTTCAAATACTTGTACTCTAGGCAAATAGATAAAAGAAAATTCCCAAGATGTATGTATGTGTTATTTATGAGTTTATTTGTTTTCTAGAAGGACAGGAAAAAGCATTCAACAGTTTGTGTGTTCTGTGACTTTCACCGTTAGTTTGAGTGTTTTCCCATGAGTGAAAGTAAAAACACATAAGTGTGGACTGTGTGTGTGTGTTAGTGGTACAATACATACTAGTAAGGCTCAATACAAACACGTGATTGTCCTGCCTTCTGATTGCGCTTGAGATTCTGACTGAGAGAATGGGTTTCTTTAAGAAGAATTCGAGTGCATTGATTGGGGGAAAAAGACCCAAATTTGGGGCTGTACCACATTGGCTACCGCTATGGGCAGATATAATGCCATACCAGATGAGCTAGTACGTCACAGTGCTCCAGTGTACCCAGATTTGGGGAAGAGATAAGAGGTATGGTACTTAAGCTTGATTTAGGGGTCTATTCTAAAACATGAGTGCAGAGTTGCGGCAGAAGTGGGGTGGATTATTTTATATGCCTTAAGAAATGAGGTAGAAAAGAGACAGGCCCTAGAAAAAGATTTAGCTGATGTAAAACAAAAATTGTTACTATCAAATGAATATTTGGAAAATAACAATGCCTGTAAGAATGAATTACAGGAGACTAATCCTCAACTAATCAATAAACTTGTCTGTAGTCTCTCTCACAGGGGTAAAGTGCCATACACCACCAGAAAGTTAAGAACACTGACTAAAAGGCCTGCAGGGACCCAGAGTCACTTTTCTCATCCTCCTCTGAAGAAAATGAGTTCTCACAATACTCATATGTTTCGTCCTCTGATGATGACGAAAAGATGGACAGCTTCAAAGCTTGCTCACTCATCACCCAGCAGAGAAAACTAAGGGTACATAGGGACTGTGATAGAAATTAGTCTGTAAATGCTAAAAGAGGGTCCCCTTTGTCAATGCAAAATGGTACAGCAGAAAATGGTCAGAATTTTGTAAGTACAAAATGGTTAGCATAATTGGGGGAATATGAAGCAGAGGAAAAGGTTAATCAGAAAAGGGGTGTCTCCATGGCTAGCAAGCCAGAAAGGAAGGATGAAGGGAAACCACTAACTGATAAACCTAAGTGGAATAATAAACAGGATGCTTTCCCACACACAAAGATGTCAAGGAAAGAAATGATGGCAGATCTTTTTAAAGCTGGTGTCAATGTAGATGAGCTAAAAAAAGTCAAATCATGTCTTGTTCAAAAGGTGGAAAGCTTTTATGAGAAAGGTACAGATTAATGTACCTATTTCTAAAACTCTCACTAATGAAGCAAATCTGATATACACGCCATCTGATTTTAATATTCCTGTTGCTAACTCCTGTCCTTCTGTTCCCCATCCTAGGAAAACAAAATCCCTGTACCCATCAGCTGAATTATGTGCCATAGTGGACAAAGACGGAATAGACCCAGCACAAAGCTGCTCATCATGGCTGGGGATCAACAGCCCCATGCTCCTTTACTGTAGGGTGGGGAAAGGAAACCAACCACAACTAGGTTTTAGCCTTAGTTTACATTGGGGCCGAGGTAACAGTGTTACAAGTAACCCTTCCAAACTTGTAGGTCCCATCATCCATATAGAGGGTCTAGGGGGAAGAGTAACTAAGGCAGTACAAACCACGGTCACATATTCCATAAACAAAGGGTTTATGGCTATTATTTTGGGTTTCCAATTTCCTGACAATATCTTTGAGGTAGATATATTGTTAGGGTGCATAACAGATATGCAGTTGGGAGGTGTTCAAACTTTGGTTTTCCTCACAAACCCTCTTATGTTATGCGGCAGGGGAGGTGGTGAGAGGAAATACAAACTGGACACCTGTTGTCATTCTCCCTCCCTGTAGTTCAACAAGGGCTGCCGGGAGGGTTGAAAGAAATCAGATTATAGTCAGGTGTAGTTCATCCTGCACTTTAGCCCTTTTACTCTCCTGTGTTTCCTGTTAAGAAGCCGGACGGTTCTTGGCGTAGGTCGATAGATTACAGGGGACTCAACAGAGTGACACCGCTATTGAGCGCTGCAGTCCCCAATATCGTCCCTGTCATTTATGACAGCCGAACAGACACAGGAGTGGCATGATGTCATAGAGGGGGTGGGAAAAAACTTTTACACAGGCTTTTAAGATTTTACATGACTGACAAACAGAACACATCTCTATATGCCAGGCATACATGTAATGATGATCCATTTGTTAGTTTAAGGTTGACATTTACAGGAAGTCTCCCCAAATCAAGGGGAAATAATTTAAATCAAACTAACAAACCATTTTGAATGTACAAGTTCAGGTGGTGGGAAGGATTGGCAGAAGTTAATCCTTCCAATAGGAGGCACTATGCCTCCAAGAACAGAGGTAACTTTAGTGCTCACAGATAAAATTGGTTGGAGCACAACAGGGAGTGTGAATGGACGAATGTGGAATACATCTCTGTCTAGGAATGACCTAGGAGAGGTGGCAACCTGGGTACCTCATAAAATCTTGATATATAAAAAGTGCAAGTGGGGTCCAAAGTGTGGGTGTTACCGCAATCCACTGATCAGCACAGGCAGAAAGGAGAGGTTATTTCAGATGGTCCTGGTAATACTAAAGTTGTATTATGAAATGACGATTCTGTACCTGTCTTCTTTCCCTCAAATAGATTGGTGGCCAGCTAGCCCCTCTGAACCCTTGGTCGTCCAACACGTTCATGAACCCCTTGACCAGCTATGCAAGAGTGGACAACTTCTCTGACTGTTGCAGCGCCATCCCCATCAGTGAGGAAGGAGGGTACCTGTTCCTTGGAGTCCCGTGGGCACGACGAGAAATGAGACAACTCTCTGGACACAACACTGGACTCTGCTACCAAATTGTCTTATGAGCAGCTACAAATCAGGGAGGTAGCTCTCCAAAATCGCCTAGCCCTGGACTGTTCTTGCCACCAAAGGAGGAGTTTGCTGGCTGGTAGGAAAAAAAAAAAGAATGCTGCAGTTACACTGTGAACAATGAAGGCAAAATCAATTATGATCTACCAAAACTGACAGCCATAATAAGCAAACTCCAGAAACACCAGACGTTGGACTATTTGGGTAGTCAGTGACCTACCTATCCAGTGAGTGACTTTAGTGTGGTTTATGGCATGTGACCAAGAGGTGGAATGTTACGGACTATCACGGTGCCCATGTATTTTGGCGACATTGTGACACTAGAGGCCTGATGGTTTCTTATTGGCTAAGTGTTATGGCTCCAGCCAGTGGCAGCCTTTAAGTACTGTGCTCTATGACTAATGCAGGGCCCTTTTGTGGTGTTTCCGTTGCTTTGTGCTTGCTGCCGTTATCGTGTGATTTTCAGTGTATGACCCGGACTGCCTGACTACTCTCTCTCTGATCCTGTTCCTGCTCTGTGTACTAACCCGGCCCAGCTGACATTCCTGCTCCGTGATTTGACTTGGATTGGCTGAAGTTCCTGCTCTGTGTACCGACCCGGCTTGGCTGATGTTCCTGTCCGTGTTTTGACCGCAGTGGCTTCCGTTCCTGCTCCCGTGCCTCCAGTCCGTTGTACTACCGTGTCCGATAGTGAGTTTCTACTGTGCTCTGCCTTGAGTGTACTGACCCAGTTGGTTGCCTCGTGTACTGCATTACCGTTCCGTGACTGCGACTCATTAGTGCCTTGCTGCCTCCTTGCTCCATACCCAGGGTTACACTCAGCTCATTGCACCCTATACGCCTGGCCAGTTATCAGTTGTCACTGGGGTTGGTCTCCCGGGTGCCTCAGTTAGTCTCCACTCCTGTTTACCATTTAACAGCCAAGCGCCCGTTACCAGGGCCTTCCGGTACTCACCCAGGTAGGAGCTTTACTATTGGCACAACATAAGCTGGCTTGTCTATCCACCTTATTGAGGTTGGTCTCTTGGGCGCCTCAGTCGGCTCTGTCACACGGCAGTTGCCATCAAGCCTGGCGTATCTACATCATTGTCCGGTACCGTTACCGTGGGTCGCAGTGTGTGTATACAGGGCGTTCCGTTGTTCCTCCGGTTGCAGTATCACTATAATCTGTATTCCCTCCAGGGCCTCGTTCAACCTTCCTGGGCTAGCCGCTATTTTGGCACTTATCAGCATTTGAGTGCTTCCTGGGCCTTGCTATTAGGGCTTCCCAGTCTCCTGGCCTAATAGCATTAACCATTTGTGTCTCACTGAATCAAACGAACTGTTCCCGACCTGTGTCAGTATATTTACTACTTGTGTTATATGTATACTGGACCCATGTGGGCTACTGTGTTTTAGTAACCTGTCCTGTGTCAGTTCCGTTTGTACCATTACTGGACCCGTGAGGGTTACTTTATTCTGCTAATTCAATAAAACTGTGTTTTACCAAATTGCCTGTCTCTGAGTGTACTGAAAACCGTTATACGGACACAGGTTGGTTGCAGCACACTATGCAGCAAAACTGTGTCCATTGCATGGTTATGTTCCCCTGTCCTAATCACACTTAGTTTGTAGAACCATTTTTTGTTTTTATAGGCCTTCACCATTTTCCTTTGCCCCATTGTTTTTTTCAGGTCAGGCAGAGTGAAGTCAGAAACACCACGAAAGGGCAACCTGGAAGTGCTCAGCCTGGGTTTAAAAAGGCTGTGTGAGGAGGGCTAATCACAGACAGCCAATCATGATACTCAGCAAGTGACTGACACTGAACAGCACCAATCACGGGCACCGTGATAGTACCCCCCTTTCAAAGACCCCCTCTCCCAGAGTAGGGTCTAGGCTTCTGAGGGTATTTGGCATGAAATATTCGTAGTAACTTGGGTGCATGAAGGTCCTTACTGTCTACCCAGGAACGATCCTCAGGACCATAACCTTTCCAATGCACCAGATACTGTACCCCTCCTCTACCTCTGCGGGAATCAATAATGTTTTGTACTTCATACTCCTCCTGCCCCTCGACTTCAACAGGACCTGGCCTCACAGGTGTGGTAGTATAACGGTTACAAACCAGAGGTTTAAGGAGAGACACATGGAATACATTATGAATGCGCATAGAAGCAGGTAATTCCAAGGCATAGGAAACAAGGTTAATTTTGCGAATGATCTTGTTACGGACCAATGAACCGAGGTGCCAGCTTATTAGATGGGACCTTAAGGTTTAGATTTTTGGAGGACAGCCATACTCTATCCCCGACTCAGAAGGAAACCGCTGGAAGCCTTCTGCGATTGGCATGACGCTGATGTCACTGAAAAGACTGGCCCAATGCCCTCTGAACTTGTGCCCATGTGGAACGGAGTTGCTCTATATGCTCATCCAGAGCTAGAATCTGCTGTGATTGAAAGGAATCCGGGAGCAGACAGGGTTGGAACCCATAATTGATCAAAAATGGAGAGCTCCCGGAGGAAGAATTAACTGCGCAGTTCCTGGCGAACTCTGCCCAAGGCAACAAGTCGGCCCAATTATCATGATGGTCAGTCACAAAACATCGCAGAAACTGTTCCAATCCTTGATTGGCCCTCTCAGCGGCCCCGTTAGTCTGGGGATGATATGCCGAGGAAAATGATAGCTGTATGCCCATCTGTTCGCAAAATGCCCTCCAGAATCTGGACACAAACTGGCTCCTCCTGTCAGACACCAGCACCCTGGGTACTCCATGTAACCGAATTACTTCTCGAGCGAATACCATTGCCAGTTCCTTGGCCGAAGGAAGGCCACTGAGGGGTACGAAGTGTGCCATTTTAGAGAACCTGTCTACCACCATCAATATGAAGGAGTACCCTCTAGACCTGGGCAATTCTCCCATAAAGTCGATAGAGACGTGAGACCAAGGGCGTTTACCATTAGGCACCGGCTGAAGCAAGCCCACAGGGAGATGTCTAGGGGTTTTGGCATGGGCACAGGTGGCACAGGCATTCATAAAATTGGCACAATCTGCTCTCATAGAAGGCCACCAAAATAGCTGAGGGAGAGACCAGGACAATTGATCCCTACCAATATGTCCCTCAGCCTTAGAGGAGTGGTAGGTCTCAAGTAATCGAGTACGGGATGGCTCAGGGACAAAACATTTGCCCACTGGAGTCTCATGAGGAGCAGAGGCTTGGGATGCCAAAATCTCCTCCCCTAGTGGTGAAGTAATACTAGTACGTATGGTAGCCAATATTTGATCGGGTTGAATGATAGGGGCTGGTACCTCTTCTCTGTCAACCTCTGCTTCAAATTGTCTAGACAGAGCATCAGCCCTAACATTCTTTGATCCCGGCAGGTATGATACAACGAAATTGAATCGGGATAGAAACAGTGCCCATCTGGCCTGGCGAGAAGACAATCTCTTGGCCTCAGAAAGATACGTCAGATTCTTGTGATCAGTTAGAATCAAAACGGGGTTTTTTGTGCCTTCAAGTAAATGACGCCATTCTTTGAGAGCGAGTATAATGGCCAGTAATTCTCGATCACCAATCTCGTAATGACTTTGAGCACTAGTCAGTTTTTTTGAGAAGAATCCACAGGGTCTGAGTGTACCGCCTTTAACCTGTCGCTGAGAGAGCACCGCCCCAACCCCAATATCTGAGGCATCAACTTCCAAAGTAAAGGGGAGTATTGGATTAGGGTGGGACAACACAGGCGCTTCAGCAAAGGCTACCTTCAACTTCTCAAAGGCCTCTTCAGCAGCCACCGGCCAGAGGGATGGGTTAGCGCCCTTATGCGTGAGGTCAGACAGGTTTCACGATAGAGGAGAAGTTTTTAATAAACTTCCTGTAATAATTGGCGAAGCCCAGAAATCATTGGATGGCTTTGAGGCTCTTGGGTTTAGGCCATTGTAAGACTGCCGTCAATTTCTCTTTATTCATGGCAATGCCGTCTTTGCCAATTATAAACCCCAGAAACGGTACACTGGTTTTGTGGAACTCGCATTTCTCCAGTTTACAGAATAATTTATTTTTTCGTAAGCGCAGCAAGACTTCAGACACATCCTTGATGTGTTGTGACAGGTCTTTGGAGTGGATAAGTATGTCGTCAAGATAGACTACAACACAAGATTGTAACATATCTCTAAGAACGTCATTGATCAGTTCTTGAAATACGGCAGGAGCATTACATAGACCAAATGGCATGACTAGGTATTCATAATGCCCAGATCTCGTATTGAAGGCAGTTTTCCACTCATCACCGGCTCTGATACGTATCAAATTGTAGGCTGCCCTTAAGTCCAATTTGGTGAAAATCGAGGACCCCTTAAGTCTATCAAACAGCTCGGTGATGAGTGGTATTGGGTAGGCATTTTTTGCCATCAGCTTATTCAGCCCACGATAGTCTATGCAAGGTCGTAGTTCACCACTTTTTTTCTTAACAAAAAAGAACCCGGCACCGGCCGGAGAAGTAGATTTCCTTATGATCCCTCTACTGAGGGCATCTGCTATGTATTCCTCCATAGCTTGGTTCTCCTCACAAGACAATGGATACGTGCGTCCCCTCGGTGGTACTGCTCCAGGACTCAGTTCTATGCGACAATCATATAGTCTGTGCTGAGGTAGGGTGCCAGCCTATCCCTTACTGAAAACGTCGCTAAACTGCTGGTAGGCATCAGGTAGTGAAGGGGAGGTGCACAAGACCTTAACAGGATGAGTAACGCACTTATCCATACAGAACTGAGACCAAGCAGCAATCTCACATTTCTGCCAATCAAATTGTGGGTTGTGCAACTGTAACCAAGGAAAGCCCAAAATCACGGCATGGTGAGGAGAATTAATCAATTGGAACTGCTGCTCTTCCTTGTGAAGAGCCCCAATAGTCATGGACAAGGGCATTGTTTCAAAAGTAACTTGGGCGGGTTCCAAAGGTCTGCCATCAATTGCTTCAATAGCAAGAGGGGTTTCTCTCTGAATCTGTGGTACCCCATGCAATTCAGCAAAGGTATTGTCCATAAAATACCCAGCTGCACCAGAATCAACCAAGGCCAAAACCTCAACCGAGCGTTGTGCCAATGACAATACCACCTGTATGGTGGGTTTAAGTGTGTCCAACAATGGGGACAATTGGACACCACCTAGGGCCTGTCCCCCAAGGTACCCTAGGTGTGTTCGTTTCCCGGACGTACCGGACAAGATCTTAACAGGTGACCATTTTTACCGCAATACAGACATAATCCTTGTGTCTTGCGATACCTTCTCTGCTCCTTAGTTAACCTAGTGAAACCCACCTGCATAGGTTCACATGGTTCCTGTATGGATTCACTAGGTTTGGATGCAGAGGGAGGGTTGGGTGGGCAAAATATGCTACTGGACCCATTATCTTTTAACCATACTCATCGCTCTCTGGCGGTTAATCTTTCACGTATTCTGGAGTCAATTAGAATCATGTATTCAATATAATTATCTAGTTCAGTAGGTAAATCTTTTGCTGCGATCTCGTCTTTAATCTGGTTACTCAATCCTTGAACAAAGGCCTCGTTATTCCATCCTACCTCTGCTGCCAAGGTGCGGAATTCAATGGCATAATCGCCAATAGTGCGCCTGCCCTGTTGTATCTCCATGAGACGTTTAGCAGCAGAGGTAGTTCTACCAGGAGGCTCAAATACTCTTCGAAAGGATTGCACAAAATCACAGAAATTCACTGTGCAGGGTTTAGTGTTTTCCCAAAGTGGGTCAGCCCAAGCCAATGCTCTGCCAGTCAGCAGGGATATCATGAACCCAACTTTGCTGCGATCACTAGGAATTGCGTGTGCCGTCAATTCCATAAATATTTCAAGTTGATTGATAAACCCTCTGCAGAGTTGAGGGTCACCGTCATATCTCAGAGGCAAGGGTGCAGAAGCCGTTAACCCTTTGACTGCGGTCCCTGGGGACCTAGACTCATTCTCCGGTGTCTGAATTGGCGAGACCACCGGGCTAGAACCGGACTTATCAGCAAGTACCAAACTGCTTTCAAGAATAGTTTGGATAGCAACTGCTAGCTGATCCAAACGTTGCTCGAGCGTATCCATCCTCCAATGGATATTCTGTGCGTTACCATCACTCTTACTGTCTGAGGTCATGACCCTTTCGTACTGTCACGGATTTGAAGACTCTCAGACTTAAGGTTTGGTAAAAACTTAACTTTATTAAAAGTTAAAGGTAGTCCCCATAGGGTAAACATACATAACAATACAACAGTAATAGAACATATAATAGGTTCTACCGGCCTTGCCTAAATACCGGGCAAGGCAACCCAAGTGACAGTTTTAATGACAGGCTCTACCGGCCTTGCCTATACCGGGTAAGGCAACCGTGAGATGACATATACCGGTTCTACCGGCCTTACCAATACCGGGCAAGGCAGCCCCCACGGAATGCTGAATATAGGCTCTACCGGCCCTGCCAATACCTGGTGAGGCAACCTACAGGATGGGATCGTCAAGGTTCTACCATCCTCACCAATACCGGGCAGGGCAGCCTGAGCAAGTAGACCAGCTGTCAGTTGACTAAGACAGCATAGAGCATAATTATAAAGGTCTTACTCAGCAGGAGTCTATTGCCAGGGATACTCAGACAACTGCAAGGAAGTGGACAGCGACTGACCACAGTACTGGATGTTCAGGAGCAAACCAACGTCCGCACATTGGGACTAATGGTAATAGCGCCACCAGGTTTAATGGAGCAAACCAGTGACCGCACGCTTGAATCAACAATGTATATCGCAACCAGGTTTAGTGGAGTAAACCAGCATCCGCACGCTGGGACCAACAACGTATATCGCAACCAGGTTTAGTGGAGCAAACCAGCGTCCGCACGCTGGAGCCAATAATGTATCTCGCAACCAGTTTAGTGGAGTAAACCAGTGTCCGCACGCTGGGACCAACAACGTATATCGCAACCAGGTTTAGTGGAGTAAACCAGCGTCCGCACGCTGGGACCAAAAATGTATATCGCAACCAGGTTTAGTGGAGTAAACCAGCGTCCGCACGCTGGGACCAACAATGTATATCGCAACCAGGTTAGTGGAGTAAACCAGCGTCCGCACGCTGGAACCAACAAAGTATGATCAGCAGCGAGAAGAACAATGTCGCCAGAGCGAAGGCTGGAGCAGGAGATTCAGGAACTCAGTAAGATTAACCCGCGAGGTGCTGGAACACAGGAACACTGGAACTCTGGAACACAGGAACACTAGCATACAGGAATACTGGAACACTGGAACACAGGATCAGCAAGTACTGCAGGAACAGGCCTAGAAGCCTGACAAGCAGGTCAGGCAGAGTGAAGTCAGAAACACCACGAAAGGGCAACCTGGAAGTGCTCAGCCTGGGTTTAAAAAGGCTGTGTGAGGAGGGCTAATCACAGACAGCCAATCATGATACTCAGCAAGTGACTGACACTGAACAGCACCAATCACGGGCACCGTGATAGTGAGTTTGCAGTTTCTTCACAACTACATTGATTTTAACACAGCTGTTATTGTGAAACCATTTGCGCCAAATTAATTCACCTAGAATATATTTGATAATATACAATGTATCGTTAATATTATTGTTTGTTATTAAATATTATTGCTCATTGCTAGTACTGGGGTGTTATTGTGTTAATTGTGGTATTGTTCATTAGAACAAACTTCTCTGGGTATATCCTATAATTAATGGGTTGGCTTTTTGGGTGTTTTTAAATGCATCTTGCTTCCAATGACTGTGTTGGTGTCTGTGTAGTGTGAGCAATTTGCTAGGTCCTAACTCTGTGTCTTTGTTCTAAAACCACATGGTTTAGGACTAGGAGTGGGTCGAAAAGTGTGAAAAATTTCCCGTGAAAAATTCAGCAAAAACGTGCAGATTTTTCACTTTTCCCGTGAAAAATTTCACCTTTCCGCCTATTCAAAAATGTCCTCCTTTTCTCCTATTTTAACAATTTTCCGCCTACGTTAACAAATTTTCAGCCTATTTTAACACGTTTCACCTATATTTCCTATATGTACTACATTTCCCACTGTAATGTTACTTCTTCTGAGGGCTGAAGTTTAGAAATAAGTGGCTGAAAGTCCTACAGCAAAATATGGCTTGAAAAATGTGTTAGCATGCAGAATGCATTTGTCCTTTGCCCACAACACTTTCATGCTTAAGTGACACTGGCACATATTCATGATGATATCAAGTAATAAAAAAAATAATGTACAACCTACAATGTGGCAGATATGTATTATAATGGTGGTGGGGGGGACTGGCATGGTGTGATTTGTGTATGCATTTTTACCATTGTCATACTCTATCCTCCTTCTCAGATTATTGACACACATTAGTTATAGGTCATAGCAGTGATCCAATCTGTCCTCCACCTCCTCATCTGTGCTGCTGCTGTTAATATATTTGCCCTGGCTTTGTCTGTCATGTGTGGTTTCTTCTACTACTACTACTGGAGCTAGATGTTGATGTAATTCTACTGCCACTACTACTAGGTGTCAAAGGTGCAGCACTTACAGCACCAGCACAGAGGTACTCGTCATATCTAACAATGTGGAGGTTAACCTGTGTTGCTGTTGCTGAGTACTCAAAGCAGGTGTGTGTGGCTGAGTAGGACTTGTACTTTGAAGAGGTGATGATGCTGACGATGACTGATAGGGTGACTGTGTGCTTTTTGACATCTGTGCTTGTCCAGGGTCAGAGTTTCCAATGGCTTTCTCAAACAGTTTATAGACAGCACAATGCTCCTAAAATGTGGTGGAAGATTCAGCCTTTGACTTTCTGCTAATCTTATAAGTTCCCTACTATGGGTGTGTTGTGCTTACTGTACGGTACACAACACAACTGATGCAGCTGTATGATGCCTTGCCTAAGCCCAGTCAGCTGTCTGTCACCTAAGATATTTTGTTTTTTATTCTTTTTGTTTTAATTTTTTCTTGTATTTTTATTTTATTTTTTTAAGTTGTCCACCCTGTTGTCTTATCACTATTCCCACTGATAGTAGGGAAATAGTGTGCGGACCAAGAATGTCCAGAAATGCGTGGCAAGGCTAGGAAGGAACGACAGATACCCTCCAAGGAGACAGGGTAATAACCACACCAACCTAGGTGACCCAGGGGATATCAGACCAATCTATCCAGTGGGAACAGACCCACTCAGAGATAGGATCCCAACTCTCAGAAAGCCCCACAACAGAGTAGGACAACAACAACGGCAAACTGGTGTGGACCACCACCGGATACCAGCAGGCAGAAGTATACCCTAGGAAAGCTCCTGACTAAGACGGTCAACCAAACTCTAACCCACAATAAAATGCTACCAACGCAACAGTTCCCTAAAAGAAAGGGAAGATCCCTTAGTAGCAAGGCAATGACTCCTCAACTAGCCCAGAGCGAGAGAGGTCAGAGAGGGTTGATTACTGAGGTTGTCATCAGCCAACCATCCACAAGGCCAAGCAGAATGGTGGAGCGAGTGAGGAACAGAGTCAGAATGCAACAGATGGGCCAGGAGACCGGAAACGGCAGCTCCGAGGTAGCAGCTGGTGGACGGCCGCACTTAGAGAGTGAGGACCGATCCGCCGTGGGTCAAAGACCGAGAAAAGGAGGCAGCTACTAGGGACGCACAAGGAATGGTTGGGCAGTCCAAGTCACCAGGGGGATAGAGAACCAGAGGGAGAAGGCAGAAGAATAGTCAAGGAACAAGCCGAGGGTCATCAAGAGTGGATGCAGCAACGGAGGAGAGACAAGCTAGCAAATCAAACAGAGCAATTGAGGTCAAGTACAAAACGGAGAAACAGGTACGCTGATACAGAACAGCTCGAATAATCAGGAGCCAGATAAAGCGAGAGCAGGAAATTTAAACCTAGAGTATCCAATAGCAGGCATTACTACCCTACTGCTAACTGGGAAAATGCCAGAGCGAGGGAACTGGCATTTTGACACTACCCCTCACCCAAGGAAGAGCCCACCGGGCGACCAGGCTTGGATGGAAAGGCACGATGAAAGGCAGCCATTAGAGCAGGAGCATGGACATCCCGAGCTGGAATCCACGTGCGTTCCTCAGGGCCATAGCCCTTACAGTCCACAAGGTACTGCAGAGACCGCTGGATTCTGCGAGAATCTAGGATACGTTGAATCTCAAATTCGTGTTCTCCATCAACCATAACTGGTGGAGGAGGAGGTAGAGAGCGGGAGTAGAGAGTACAATGAACTGGTTTGAGCAGAAAGATATGAAAGGAGTTGGGAGCTCGCCACCCAGCTGGAAGGGCTAATTTGAAGAAAACCGGGAAAATAACCGGGGACCAAACTTCAATGAAGGCACCCGCAAGTGGAGATTTTTAGTGGATATCCAGACTTTGTCTCCCGAAGATAGTGTAGTTCCAGGGGAGCAACGTCGATCTGCCGCTCTTTTCTGGGCAGCAGATGCAGAGACGAGACAGGATTGGACAGAGGTCCATAGGGTGTGTAAATCTTCTACCATGCCATTCGCAGCAGTAACCCCAACTGGAGCACCCCAGGGAATAGTACGGGGATGATATCCTAGGGCAGCAAAAAATGGGGAGCACTGAAGGGAATCATGATACCGGTTATTAAATGAGAATTCAGCAAGGGGCAAAAGGTCCACTCAGTCAGACTGCATGGCATTCATGTATTGACATAAAAATAATTCCGAAGACTGATTCGTCCCCTTGGTTTGGCCATTAGTTTGTGGGTGGTAGGCCGAAGAGAATTGGAGAGAGATACCCAACCTGGAGCAGAAAGCATGTCAGAATCTAGAAATAAATTGGGATCCTCTGTCAGAAACAATATGAATAAAAATGGTGGCCAATTCAGATGAAGAAGGAAGTTTGGAAAGGGGAATAAAATGAACCAATTTAGAAAAATGATCCACCACAACTAGTATCGTATTACATCACTTGGAACAAGGAAGGTCCACAATAAAGTCCATGGCCACATGGCTCCATGGGGAAGAGGGAACGGACCAGAGGGCAAAGTAGACTCGACTTACGGTGGTGCGGGGTTTTGTGTTGATATCACAGTGCCCGTGATTGCTGCCTTTTCCTGTCAGTTACCTGAAGGGGCTCTCCATTGGCTGCCTGCCTTCAGCCCGCCCTGTATTGCCTATTTAGACTGAGCTTGGGCACCCTTTGGTTGCCCTTTCACGTTGTCTCTATGTTGCCTGCACCTGCATTGTGTTCCTGAGCTTCCTGGGCCGTTACACTATCCTTGCTCTTCTGTGATCACCTGAGTTCCTGTCTGACAGCTTCCTCGGTTCCAGAATCCGTTCCTGATCCGGTTGGGGTTGCTGTTCCTGCTGCTGCTTCCTGCTGCCGTTCCTTCTCCGGTTGGCTGCCATTGAAGATCTGTTTCCTGTCCGTTACCGGCTGTGTTCCTGCTCCTGGATCGCCTGCAGTGTGTCTCTCTCCTCCAGTCGCCTTGGCGACATTTTCATTCTCTCGAGTTGTGCACTCCAGTACGCGGGTACTGGTTCAATCCATGTATACCGGCTGCTTGTTGAACCGGTCGAGGTTATGTCACTCCAGTACGCGGGTACTGGTTCGCTCCATGTATAACCGGTTGTTCATTGTGATCCAAACAGCACCGGTGGTGATTGGGTAACTCCAGTACACGGGTACTGGTTCGCTCCATGCACAACCGGCTGCTTGTCGCACCGGTAGAGGTTATGTTACTCCAGTACGCAGGTACTGGTTCGCTCCATGTATAACCAGTTGCTCATTGTGATCCAGACAGCACAGGTGGTGACTGGGTAACTCCAGTACGCGGGTACTGGTTCGCTCCATGCACAACCGGCTGCTTGTTGCACCGGTAGAGGTTATGTCACTCCAATATGTGGGTACTGGTTCGCTCCATGTATAACCGGCTGCTCATTGTGATTCAGACCGCACCAGTAGAGATTGTGTACTCCAGTACGCGGGTACTGGTTCGCTCCATTAAAAACCGGCTGCTCACTGCACCGGTAGAAGTTCTGTCACTCCAGTACGCAGGTACTGGTTTGCTCCACATATAGCCGGTTGTTGTCCAGTCCTAGACAGCACCGGCAGGGATTCTGTTAATCCAGTATGCAGGTACTGGTTCGCTCCACGCATAACCGCTTGTTGTTCAGTCCTAGACAGCACCAGCAGAGATTGTGTAACTCCAGTACGTGGGTACTGGTTCGCTCCATGTACAACCGGCTGCCTGCTGCACTGGTAGAGATTGTGTTACTCCAGTACACGGGTACTGGTTCGCTCCACATATAACCGGCTGCTTACTGCATTTCTCTCAGCACCTGTAGAGATTGTGTACTCCAGTACGCGGGTACTGGTTCGCTCCATTATTCATTGGGTGCCTACGTCATCCTGTCTGCCCAGAGGGCCTCAGTCTGTCCATCTTAAGTGACTGGTCTATTACACCTTACGCCAGCCACTGAGGCCACCTTTGCCATGATCCAGTACTTGCAGTCCCAGGCTGCCTTGCCCGGTATATTGGTAAGGCCGGTAGAACCTATTCCATCTTGTGCCAACCTAAGGTTGCCTTACCCGATATTGGCAAGGCCGGTAGAGCCTCACTACTCGTTGTACCAGTCTCGAGGCTGCCTTGCCCGGTATATTGGCAAGGACGGTAGAGCCTTATCCACTTGTTGTACCAGGCCCAAGGCTGCCTTGCCCGGTATATTGGCAGGGCCAGTAGAGCCTCCTTCTCTTGTTATACCAATCTCTAGACTGCCTTGCCCGGTATATTGGCAAGGCCGGTAGAACCTTTTCCATCTTGTGCCAACCTAAGGTTGCCTTACCCGGTATTGGCAAGGCCGGTAGAGCCTGTCTTACATTCTGTGTACCACTACTCACTATACTATGTATTGTCATTATATGTTCTATGTGTATGCTACCCGCAAGGGTTTCCTTTAAACTTTTCAATATAGTTGTGTTTTTATCTTAACTCTGTGTCTGAGAGTCATAACAAACCGTGACAGTTGAGCACAATTAGTACAAGCAGCAATGTACTCTTTGACATCCTGTCGAAGGGAAGGCCACCAGAATTGTAGCCGAAGTAGATCTGTAGATTTCTCCACCCCAGGATGGCCAGATGTCAGGGCCCCATGACTCCAAGCAAGGAATTCCATGTGGAATTGAGGCGGCACAAACAAGGTGTGTCTGGGTTGAAGCAGTAGGGATGAGCCTTGGATGTTCCGGATTTTCTCCAAGGTAGAGATGGTTAAGATGACTAAAAAACAAGCGGATGGAAGCATGGGTTTCCGGAAGTGCCAGAGGGACTGCTTCAAACTGCTGAGACAGGGCATTGGTTTTGACATTTTTTGAACCAGGTCTGTTCGAGATGACAAAGTTAAAATGTGTGAAAAAGAAAGCCCAGCAAGCCTGCCTCAGGTTGAGGTGCTTGGATGACTCCAAGAACTGGAGATTTTTATGATCCATGAGTACTAATACTGGTAGCTCAGAGTCTTCAAGCAGATGTCACCACTCTTGGAATGCTAACTCGATGGCAAGTAATTCATGATTCCCCACATCGTAATTACATTCAGAGCTAGAAAATCGCAGAGAAAAAAAAGAGCAGGGATGAAGTACTGAAGTGTCTGGGTGATGTTGAGTTAAGACAGCACCTGCCGCCAGCTCCGAAGCATCGACCTCCAGTATGAATTGCCGCTTGGGGTCTGGAAATCTCAATATGAGAGCTGAAGTAAAGGCTGATTTCAATGTGTTAAATGCTTGAAGAGCCTTGTCAGACCAGATACGGATATCCGCACCCATCCTATTCAGAGTTTGATAGGGGAGATTATTTGGGAAAAATTATGGATACATTTTTTAGTAATAATTTGAAAAACCAATAAAACACTGGATAGCTCTTTTATCCTTAGGAATCGACCATTGAGAAACAGCGTGGACCTTGATTGGATCCATTTCAATACCATCCTTGGAGATGATGTAACCAAGGAAAGTCAGGCGTGATTTCTCAAATTCACATTAGGATAGTTTAACTAGCAGATGGTGATCACGCAGACGCTGGAGAACAGAGCAGACTTGAGTATGATGAGTGCTTAAATTGGAAGAAAAAAATCTAAATGTCGTCCAGGAATACTACCACATGGGACAACAACATGTCACAAAAAATATCATTAATAAAACCCTGGAAGACAGCTGGGGCATTACAGAGCCCAAAAGTCATAACAGAATATTCGTAGTGGCGGTATTGGGAGTTAAAAGCTGTCTTCCATTCGTTGCCACTTTTGATGCAGATAAGATTGTAGGCTTCTCGTAGGTCTAGTTTAGTGAAGTGGGAGGCACCTCGAATCCTCTCCAGCAGTTCAGCAATGAGGCAAAGAGGGTAACTATTTTTGATCATAATTTTATTCAGTCCTCTGTAATCAATACAAGGGCGGAGGGTACTATCTTTTTGTGAACAAAGAAAAATCCCACCCCTGCAGGAGAGGAAGAGGGTCGAATGAAACCCTTCGCTAGATTATCCTGAATGTATGTTGCCAGTGCTTGGGTTTCAGGAGAGGAAAGAAGAAACATATGACCCTTAGGTGGCATGGTGCCAGATAAAAGGTTGATGGCACAATCTGAGGGTCTATGAGGAAGCAACACAGATGTTTGACTGGAGGCAAATACATCTAGATAAGAGGCATAAGCCGCAGGAAGGGAAGCAATGTAAATCTCTGAAATGTTGGGGATGGATTTCTTTATCGGATGTATCCTGGCCCAGGAAGTGACCTGGCCCGTGCCCCAATCGAGAGTGGGGTTATGAATCCATAGCCACGGAAGACCCAGAATGATAGGGGTATGAGGGGCAGAGATGATGTCAAATACCATAACTTCAGAGTGCAGGACTCCAGTAGTCAATTGGAGAGGTAGGGTTTCAAATATTACTAAACTTTTGCCCAAGGGATTGCCGTCAACTGTGGATACCAACAATGGAACAGTTTTAGTACAAAGGGGAATCCCATGTTGGCAAGCCCATTTGTGGACCATAAGGACCCCAGCGGACCCTGAATCGAAAAATGCAGAAGCCAGAACATAACTCATATCCCACATAAGGCGCACAGGTACTAGAACTCTAGATATGTCATAAGGGAGGTGATGGGAGGTACCACTTAGAGGATTCCCTCCTAAAATCTCTAAGTGTCTGGGTTTCCTTGCCTGGATGGGATGGGACGGGTGGGATATTGTCGTGGAAAGTGTCCCTTAGAGTCGCAGTAAAGGCATAATCCCAGAGCGTGGCGGCGTTGCATTTCTGAAGTAGAAAGTTTGGAAATGCTACCTATCTCCATGGGTTTGTCAGAATTCATGACTTCAGAAGAGAGGGGACGGCTTGGTGGAAAATGCCGGATTCAGAAGGTAGCTTCTCTTTCCAGTTGTCTCTCGTTAAGGAGTCTATCCAGCTTAAGACACAGAGAAATCATGTCTTACAGTGAATCTGATACTTCCCGGCATGTTAATGCATCCTTGAGTCTTTCTCCAAGGCCCCTCCGAAAGGTGGCCTTGAGAGCTCCTTGATTTCAATTAGTCTCATATGCCAGAGTACGAAATTCAATGGCATATTGACTGACTGTTCTTGCTCCTTGACGTAAGTCCAATAGGGATGCTTCGGCGGAAGTTTGACAACCAGGAATATCAAATATTAAGCAGAAGGGTTTAAGGAACTCCTCTGAATTCTGCAATAATGGTGAGTCCTTCTCAACTAGGGGTGAGGCCCAAACCAACGCCTGGTCTTTTAACAGGGAAATAATGAATGATACCCTAGCCATATAGGTATTGAAGCAATGGGGAAGGGTGTGGAAGTGCAATAAGCACTGGTTAAGAAAACCCCTACATTCCATGGGGTTTCTGCCATAGCGTTCTGGCAGGGGAAGTTTCGGACCTTTGGAGGTTACGGGTTCTCCTGTACCAAATGTCCCAGCTGTAGCGGTGGCTACCTCGTCTGTAGCTCCTGCACCCGGAGTAGATATAGTAGAACCTCTTCACATCTCTAAAATAGTGTCCATCTTCCTTTCAAGACTTTGCAGATGGTTTTCATGAGATGTGAGGATCTGCTCCTGCTGATCCTGTCTGGCCACAATATGGGCTGACTCTGCGGGATCCATAACAGTGACCTTATTATTCTGTCACGGGTACCATAGGGCTCTGAAGCTGTTGCTTGTGAACGACGCTAGGGATCGTGGCTTGGGATAGGAGATGGTCACCCCTATCCATTGCTGCGGCTGAAACCGAGTTAAAGGTGCTGGCTGCAAAGCTAGATGCCGGATACCAGTTGGGCCGGGACTCTGGCCAGGATAGGAGTAGAAGTGGTCCGTGTTGCTTCAGGTACTACAGGACAGAAGGGTCCCAAATGCAGAAGATGAAATGAAGCACACCAGGATACTAGGAAGCAGGCAACAACAGCATCACAACAACCACTATTCCCACTGATAGTAGGGTAATAGTGTGCAGACCAAGAATGTCCAGAAATGCATGGCAAGGCTAGGAAGGAACAATAGATACCCTCCAAGGAGGCAGGGTAATAACCACACCAACCTAGGTGACCCAGGGGATATCAGACCAATCTATCCAGTGGGAACAGACCCGCTCAGAGATAGGATCCCAAATCTCAGAAAGCCCCACAATGGAGTAGGACAACAGCAACGGCGAACTGGTGTGGACCACCACCGGATACCAGCAGGCAGAAGTACACCCTAGGGAAGCTTCTGACAGGGTAACACTGTCAACTAAACTCTAACCCACACTGAAAGGCTACCAATGCAATAATGCCCTAAAAGAAAGGGAAGATCCCTTTGTAGCAAGGCAATGACTCCTCAACTAGCCCAGAGCGTGAGTGGTCAGAGAGGGTTGATGACTGAGGTTATCAGCAGCCAACCCTCTGCAAGGCCAGGCAGAAGGGCGGAGCGAGTGAGGGAACAAGTCAGCCTGCAGCACACTGGCCAGGAGACCGGAAATGCCGGCTCCAAGGTAGCAGCTGTCGGATGGCTGCACTCAAAGAGTGAGGACCAGTCGGACATGGGTAGAAGACTGAGAAAAGGAGGCAGCTACTAGTGACACAAAAGGAATGGTCGGGCAGTCCAAGTCACCAGGGGCATAGAGAAATGGAGCAATCGAGGTCAAGCACAAAACGGAGACACAGGTATGTTGTTACAGAACATCTTGAATAATCGTGCACCAGATAGAGTGAGAGCAGGAAATTTAAACCTAGATTATCCAGTAGCAAGGCAGGACTCCCTACTAGTAGCTGGGAAAATGCCAGAGTGAGGGAACTTGCATTGTGACAGGAATAGAGGAACAATGGGGTTGAGCTCCCTCCTCCAGGAGGGCAAGGCACTTCAAAAAGACAGGGTCTTCAGGATATAGACTTCAACCTCTTGCTCCAGCTCAGCCCCATGCCACAATCCAGATTCATGTGCTCTGCATCCAAGAAGAAGGAGGTACAATGGAACTTCTCTTAGTTTTCGATTATTTTATTATTTTTCACATTAGATATGGGGCTGTATAATTTCCCATTAGGCGGGCTCCCATCACTGGCTCATATGGAGTTGTACTGTCCAGTTCAAATGAGTTTATCACCCTTTTTTTTCATGTGTAGGTTGACTTTATGAAACGTCTGTCCCTCAGGACTGATTCTATTAGAGATTTTGCCCTTCTGAAAATAGAAAAGTGCCATAGTCCATTGTACTTCCCATTCTGTGTTTTCCACACTCTGTGTGTTTTTAGTGCACTCATTCCTAGCTCTGTTCTCTCCCTCTTAGTGTGGTGGCACATATGTGAGACATCTCACCAGCTATACTATACTATAAGTAGCAACATTAAAATGCAAGCAGATGTTTTGTTCAATTTGTTTCCAAACACTTGATAAAAAGCTTGAAGGAGCTTTTAAAGTAGGAAATGGGGAAGGGTATAGATAGCAAAAATTGGGTAAATAGAGCAGATAGGAACAGGGTCCAAGTAAATGATCAGGAGGTGGAGAAAAAAGGCATGTAGGGAGTAATATATGTAAAGACTTAAAAATTAATTGTATGCTAGCAAATGCAAGAAGTATGGTAGATAAAATAGGAGAACTAGAATTGTTGGAGATTAATGAGCAATTGCACATAATTGGTATAAAAGAAACATGGGGGAATGATGCACATGACTGGGCTGTAAATATAGAGGGTTATTCCCTGTTTAGGAGAGACAGGATTAATAGAAAAGGGGGAGGTGAGTGCTTATATTTGAAACCAGACCTAAATCCAATTTTGAGGAGTGATATTAATGAGGAAACTGGCCAAAATGTGGAGCCCTTGTGGGTAGAAATTGCAACTAAATGTGGTGTAAAAGGTTAAAAAAAGGTGTTGGTGGATATATGCTACAAACTACCAAATATTGATGACAATGTTGAGGCCCAACTGCTATTGCATTTGAGAAAAGCTGCCGAGCTGGGTCATACTATAATTATGGGAGATTTTAACTATCCAGGTATCAACTGGAAAAATGAGACCTGTCAGAGTGCTAAGGGAAGCAGGTTTGTGAGTATGATTTGGGAAAGCTACATGTCACAAATGGCGTAAATGCCAACAAGAAATAACAATGTATGGGACCTAGTGATAACGAATAACACAGAAATGGTATTCAATATTAAGGTAAGTGAACATTTGGGAAACAGTGATCACAACATGGTTACATTTGTGTTCAGTCTGGCACAGCAAAACTGTATAGGTTCGACTAAAACTCTTAATTTTAAAAAAGCTAACTAAATTGTTAAGGGCTTCAATGCAACACATAGGGGTAGATTTAAAGGCAGACGTTAAACCAGCCACTAAGTAAAAAAGGCACATTGGCTGCAAATAACACATGATTTACGGTGGATTTAAAAGTAAATCTACAAGAATAGCTAATGAGTGTAGGCACAACAAAAGCATGGAGCACAAAAACCTGCGTCGCACCTTTTTTCGCATCACCATGCGTCCAAATCACCTGTTAAAACACAACTTAAGTCAAAATGTAACATAACGGCTGGCATTGTCTAGCAACCCTGATAGATGCACAAACAAAATTCAAACCTACAGCGAATCCCAAGGTCCCAAAGTATCAAAAATGTTCAAATACACCTATATATACCCAAAAATAATGGTCACACCTTATCTGTGTTTCAAGTTTTGGTGAGCTAGATCACAGGACGCAGGAAGCGGAGGATATCGTTTTTAGAGAGGGAGACAGAGAGAGAGAGAAAAGCATACAGAGGAGTAAGGTAGAAGGATTTTGGAGAGGAGAGAATAACATAAAAATAGACACATAGCACAATTTTGCACATAGCATATACACCCAAACAAACACAAACACATACACATACATACACATAGTATTTTTTTCATAACACTTTACACATTTCTTAAATTTTATTTTTACAGTGTGAATCTGTGAGTGAAAGAGTGTGACAGAGAGTGAATGGGATTGAGTGTGTCTGTGATGGCCTGTCGGAGTGCATGCGTGTGAGTGGGTGAATGATGGTGAGGAGAGGAGGACAGGAGAGAGGGATGGGGAGAGTAGTGGAGGAGGAGGAGGAAGGTCAGGAGGGAATCCCTGAGCAGAGTAGGGGTAGGAGAGGGAGATCCACAGGGCAGAGGGGGAGCCAGCCCAGAAGAGCAGGCACATGGAGGGCAGGGACAGAACCTGCAGTGGAACAAGGGGTACCTGCTGGGGACCACCACACACAGACAGGGGCAGCGCAGGCAGGACACTCTGGTTTGGACTCCTCACAGGCCAGAGCTGAGGAGGAGAGAATCAGGGATCCCCACTACTCCGAAGAGGAGAACAGGGCTCTTGTGGATGCAGACCTGCACCCGGGTTAACGCAGTGGCCAGATGCAGACGGGATGTGGAGTCCATCAAGAAAAGATTGGGTAACTGCTGGAGGGTGGTGAAGAACAAGTTGGCTGAAATTACCAAGTAGTACTGAGGCACTGGAGGTGGCCCACCTGTCTCTATCACCTTCTACGGATGAGAGGAGATGGTGCGGCAGACCATGTCCTCCACACTGATTGAGGGGGTCCCTGTAGAATTGGACACTAGGGAAGAGAGGCACCTCCACACTACCGATAATTGTATCATCACATAACCACACACCACATCAACCAACACAACCATTACACACAAACATAGTCACATCTCAACATCATTCATCCACACAACTGCACCAACACAGCACCCTGAGGGTTAAAACAGGACACAATACAAGGACAAACGTCAGGGTTCAAACAGGCCCAAACCTGTCCAAGTCCCAGGTCAACCCTCATGTTGCTGTGCTGATCACACAGAATCCACACAAACCATGCTTATCAACTTGTTGTATGTTAAACACCATAACTGTTCCTACACAATGTCACCCATGTAACCACAGGGAACCCAGAGCATAACCCCTTGAGTGCTAGAGGGATTATCAATGCATCGCTCAACAATGCTTTGGCAACCACTCCAGAAAACAAACACAAAAGTCGATAGAGTAACGATTGCATGCTACACAGGGGATATTCACTAAGTGGAGAAAAAGAGATGATGGAGAGAAATTAACCCATACATATCCTCACTTCACCAATCCCAATGTTAGTCTATGGAGACTATTCAATAACATGAATCAAGTTGCTAAGGTCCCATTGTATAGACTCCATAGAAAACATTGCAAATGGAGAAATTAGATCATTGGAGAAGTCGTCATCATGTTCAGTTCATCAGGTCTTCATCACCGCTTACTGAATCTCAAAAAGGGTGGATTAGGCCACACATCACAATGCCACTGACAATAACTGGGTGTATGTGCAACACACAGGCCTAAAATAATTCACTGGAATTAAAAGAGAAAAAAGTAGGCTTTGGTGTTGTGTATGTAATCATTTACTCTAAATTGAAATTACATATCTCACACATCTCACATTTGATTCACACATGGATCCTCAGGAGTGGTGATGCCATGGATGGATGTTGCACCAGCCACTATTTGCAGGATACACATGGGAATCAAATATGAACCATTGTAGTTTGTTCACCAACAGGCCATGAATGATGGATATCTCTGATTGAGTATGGCTACCTCACTCAGAAGGATGGATGAGCTTATCCAGAAAAAAAACAGGCCTCAATCAAATATATCCTTCACTACTGGCTTGATTATTGCTCTTCAGGATTGAACTGGAACAGACCTCATGGACAGGATCCTGTCAAGTTCATTAATCTGTGATTGCCATGGTGGTATCCCATGCATAGCAACGCAATGCATAGCATACTATCATGACAACCAAAGAGTCATGTCAACTAGTTCGAAATCTTGCATTGTATGGTATAAACTAATAAGATAGGGATGAATAACAGTTGAATCGTACTGCAGATCTGTTAAAAAAAGATATGTACACAAAGAAAATGGTCTGATATCTATGTGGATATGTACCTTTCATATGTGTACAAATATATCCTAACAAGATATGAACCCAGAGATCAGCTCAGCATGTGTGATTGCCTTACTGGCTATATATGTGCACCCATCAAAAGCTAACCTTTATTGATATCATCAATAAACACATGCCTAGTATATCCCACCTTACTTAGATGCGATATACGAGGTATGTTTTTATTGATGATATCAATAAATTTAGGTTTTCATGGGTGCACATATATAGCCAGTAAGGCAATCACATGTACTGACCTGATCTCTTGGTTCATATCTTGTTAGGATATATTTGTACATATATGAAAGGTACATATCCATATAGATATCAGACCATTCTTCTTTCTGTGTATATTGTACAAGGTACCAATGGTTAATTTTACCTTGATGTAATATTGTAGGCATTCAAAAAAGATATATGTAAGTCCTATCTCTCAAACCCTCATGGTTATACAGATTTTGCTCTATGTGACAGCTGGAGATTTCAGTAATTTGACCACACCGAGACTCTTCAGCAGAGCCAAAATTGCCCCATTTAGAGATAAATACTTCATTGGAATGGTTTACAAAGTGTGCCCGGTTTGCAAGTACACTCTGTAGACCATTCCAATTAAGTTTTCATCTCTAAATGGTGCAATTTTGGCTCTGCTGAAGAGCCTCTGTGTGGTCAAATGACTGAAATCTCCAGCTGTCACATAGAGCAATATCTGTCTAACCATGAGGGTTTGAGGGATAGGACTTACATCGATCCACATCTGTTTCGAATGCCTACAATATTACATCAAGGTGCAATTAACCATTGCTATCCCATTAATCCTATCATTGCTATGTTTACAAATCAGACCATCTCATTTATCCACACAGCTTACGGGCCTCCAGCAGAGCAGGAGCATGTGGAGGAGGTGGAAACAGTATCCAGTGAGGAGCATACAGGGGAGGGGACCAGCAGGTGGTCACCGTACCCACCATTCACACCTCCTCCACCACTGTCTGCTCCACCACAGGCTGTTCCACCACAGGCTGCTCCACACCAATACAGTTCCTGGATGCAACAGGAGAAGAGGTGGATGTATCCCACCACCTCCACGACCTACTACCCTCCAGAAACAGTACCACCACCAGGGAGACAATGGCTGCCCAGGACAGTGGCCACCACCCAATATGAGCCATGTTCACAACAGATGGACCTACCCTCCTGGATGGATCCCTAGCATGGCCCGAGGTATGATCCCAGGTGGGGGCCAAGCACCTACCAGTGGCCAAGGTATGACCCTTGGACTGGACTTTTATTATCATGATGTTGTTTATCTGCATTCCTTCTTATTGTTTCTACTGTATTGATATTTTTTAGTGATGAGCGAGCACCCCAATGCTCGGGTGTTCGGGTGCTCTGACCGAGCACCCCCTGAGGCTCGAGTGCTCGGCTGAGCACCCGAGCCCCATTGAAGTCAATGGGAGGACTCGAGCATTACACCAGGCACCCCCTGCTCTGATGAGGGGAGGGTGCCTGGTCCATAGGAAAAGGGCAGAAAAAGATGGAAACACTACAGAAATGGTTCAGGGACAGCATAGGGAGGATGTCTGGATGCATCTTGGACTCCAACATCGCTGCTGGGAACGATCTTTCGCCCGTAGTACGCCATTTTTACAGACTGACCATAAAACACACAAAAAGGAAAATAAAAACGACTTTAGGCGAAAAATTGTTACCAAACAATATTTGCTGTATATTTACTTGTATATCATCTGCAAATTATCCCCAAAATTTCCTTGATTTTCGGAAGTGAGGCCATGATTAAGAGGGAAACGTGCGCAGAGGCAAATTCTCCCAAAAATTTCCTTGATTTTCAGAACTGAGGCCATGATTAAGAGGGAAACGTGTGCAGAGGCAAATTCTCCCAAAAATTTCCTTGATTTTCAGAACTGAGGCCATGATTAAGAGGGAAACGTGCGCAGAGGCAAATTCTCCCAAAAATTTCCTTGATTTTCAGAACTGAGGCCATGATTAAGATGGAAACGTGCACAGAGGCAAATTCTCCCAAAAATTTCCTTGATTTTCAGAACTGAGGCCATGATTAAGAGGGAAACGTGCACAGAGACAAATTCTCCCAAAAATTTCCTTGATTTTATTGAACTGAGGCCATGATTAAGAGGGAAACGTGCGCTGAGCTGACCATCTAAAACATTATGGGTGAGGGTCTGCTGCAGAGCTGACCATCCTAAACATTATATGCGAAGGCCCGCTAGTGAGCTGACGCTATAAAACATTATATGAGAGGGCCCGCTAGAGAGCTGACCCAATAAAACATTATATGAGAAGGCCCGCTGGTGAGCTGACCTATATAAAAATTGGCAAACAGGGCCCGCTGGTGAGCTGACCCTATATAAAAATTATATCACAGGGCCCGCTGGTGAGCTGGCCCTATATAAAAATTATATCACAGGGCCCGCTGGTGAGCTGGCCCTATATAAAAATTATAGCACAGGGCATATGGAAGAGGAGGAGGAGGATGAGAAGATTAAGAGTCAACCATATACCCGTTTTTTGGGTGGAAGGGGTGAATGGGAATACAGAGTATTCCCATCATTGTAAATAACATATATAAAGTGAGTTTATGTTCCCCCGGGGCTTTCCTCCAGTGGAGTGGAGAAGTCAGGGGAAATCCAGGCCTTGTTCATTTTTATAAGTGTCAACCTATCAGCATTGTCGGTGGAAAGGCGGATACGCTTATCTGTTATGATGCCACCAGCAGCACTAAATACCCGCTCAGACAGAACGCTGGCGGCAGGGCAGGCCAGCACCTCCAAGGCGTAGAGTGCCAGTTCATACCACGTGTCCAGCTTGGACACCCAGTAGTTGTAAGGCACAGAGGGATCATTGAGGACGCTGACACGGTCTGCTACGTACTCCTTCACCATCTTCCAAAACTTTTCCCTCCTTGTGACACTAGGCTGCGCATCAGGGTGAGGGTGCTGGCGGGGTGTCATGAAGGTGTCCCACGCCTTGGAGAGTGTTGCCCTGCCTTTGTCGGAACTGCTGTGTGCTCCCCTTTTCTCCCCTTCTCGGTTGGCCAAGGTAGCACGTACTCTGCCGCCAGCGTTGTCAGATGGAAAATTTTGGAGCAATTTTTCAACAAGAACCTTCTGGTATTGCACCATTTTGCTTGTCCTCTCCACCGGAGGAATGAGAGATGAGAAATTCTCTTTGTAGCGGGGGTCCAGAAGGGTGAACACCCAGTAATCCGTGTTGTTTAAAATGCGTATAACGCGTGGGTCACGGGAAAGGCAGCCTAACATAAAGTCAGCCATGTGTGCCAGAGTACCAACAGTCAAGATTTCACTGTCCTCACCAGGAGGATGACTCTCAATCTCCTCATCCTCTTCCTCCTCTTCTGCCCACCCACGCTGAAGAGATGGAACTAAAGTTCCATGGCTACCCTCTGTAGCGGAGGCAACCGTGTCTTCCTCCTCCTCCTCCTCCTCCTCCTCCTCCTCCGCCTCCTCCAATTGTCGCTGAGAAGACGAAGTGAGGGTGCTCTGGCTATCACCTTGTGTAAGCTCTTCCTCCCCCATTTCCACCTCTTCCACATGCAAAGCGTCGGTTTTAATTGTGAGCAGCGAGCGTTTCAGTAGACACAGAAGTGGGATGGTTACACTGATAATAGCGTTATCGCCGCTCACCATCTGTGTCGATTCCTCAAAATTGCGTAAAACCTCGCAGAGGTCTGACATCCATTCCCACTCCTCACTTCTGATTACAGGAAGTTGAACGGAGAGGCGACGACCGTGTAACAGCTGGTACTCCACTACTGCCCTCTGCTGCTCACAAAGCCGGGCCAACATGTGGAAGGTGGAGTTCCAGCGCGTGCTCACGTCACACAGCAGCCGGTGAGCTGGCAATTGTAAGCGCTGCTGCAGCTTCAACAGGCCGGCTGAAGCTGTTGATGACTTACGGAAATGTGCACACACGCGGCGCACCTTGGTCAAGAGATCATGCACATTGGGGTAGGTTTTTAGAAATAGCTGCACCACTAAATTAAATACATGCGCTAGGCATGGTACGTGTGTGAGCTTGCCGAGCTCCAAAGCCGCCACCAAGTTACGCCCATTATCACACACAACCATGTCTGGTTGCAGGTTGAGTGGCGAGAGCCACTGCTCGGTCTGGTGACTAATCCCCTGCAACAGCTCTGAGGCCGTGTGCTGTTTGTCCCCAAGGCAGATCAGCTTCAGCACGGCCTGTTGACGCTTCCCCACTGCAGTGCTACACTGCTTCCAGCTACTGGCTGATGGGGGAGTGGCGCTGCGTGTAGAGAATTCGGAGGTGGAAACGGAGGAGGAGGAGCCAATAACGTAGGTGCTGGTGGAAACCCTGATGGAGGTAGGGCCCGCAATCCTCGGCGTGGGTAGCACCCGTGCCATCCCAGGGTCCGAGTCGCTCCCAGCCTCCACGACATTCACCCAGTGTGCCGTCAGGGAAATGTAGCGTCCCTGGCCACAAGCACTTGTCCATGTGTCAGTCGTTAAGTGGACCTTCCCAGTAACTGCGTTGGTCAGGGCACGGGTGATGTTACGGGACACATGGTGGTGTAATGCGGGGATGGCACACCGGGAAAAGTAGTGGCGGCTGGGGACCGCGTACCGAGGGACAGCTGCTGCCATCAGGCTGCGGAAGGACTCAGTGTCCACAAGCCTAAATGGCAGCATTTCGATGGCCAGTAATTTGGAAAGGTGTGAGGTTAGTGCTATGGCCTGTGGGTGGGTGGCTGGGTACTTTCTCTTGCGCTCAAATGCCTGGGGTAACGACATTTGGACGCTGTGCTGGGACAGGGAAGTGGATGTGGTCGCTGATGGTGCTTCAGATGGTACAGGTGCAGGGCGGGAGGTATGCGGGCCTGCGCCTTCGACAGGCGATTGGCCGGCACCGAAAACAGGGGAAGAGGAGGCAGTGGTGTGGCCTGCAGACACAGATGGGCGATCCAGGCGTTCCTCCCACTTACTACGGTGCTTGGATGCCATGTGTCGGATCATGCTGGTGGTGGTGAGGTTTCTAGTGTTCATGCCTCGGCTCATTCTGGTGTGGCACAGGTTGCAAACTACAATTCTTATGTCGTCCGCACTTTCCTTAAAAAAACGCCATAAGGCGGAACACCTACCCTTTGGCAAGGTAGATTTACGCAAGGGGGTGCTCCGTGGAACATTTGCGGGCCGGTTTGGTGCGGTCCGCCTTCTTTCTGTAGCCACACCACTGCCTCTTCCAGCCTGTTGCGGTGCTGCAGATGGCTCACCCTCAGGACTGCTGACATCGCTCGGCTCTACACCTTCCCAGGTGGGGTCAGTCACCCCATCGTCCACCAAGTCCTCCTCCACTTCCTCACTCTGATCATCCTCCTCAAGTCTTGATCCCACCACATACTCAGTCATTGACAACTGTATAACATTCTCCTCAACAAGGTCTTGAGACGGAAATAGTGGTTGATTTAATGGCAACTGTGTCTCATCATCATCATCATCATCCACTACTTCCTTTGACCTTATATGCCGTTCACATCTGTCATCTTCTTGTGATTGGGTAGCCTCTAGAGGTTGTGAATCAGGGCACAAGATGTCATGTTCCTCTGCAAGCGTGCTTGGAGAGAGGGTCAAATGAAGGATTGGTGATGAGACGAGCTCCTCACTATATCCCAGTATGGGATCACTTCTTTGACCAGACCGTGTATGGTGGGAGGAAGGATGATCAGAGTGAGGATTATTTTGACCAGACTCTTGGCTACTGAGAGTGGACTTGGTGGAAGACAGGGTGGTGCTTAACCGACTGGAAGCAGTATCAGCTGTCATCCAACCGACCACCTGTTCGCAGTGGTCGGACCTCGAGAGTGATGTCCTGCGACGCCCTGTAAAATTACACATGAAGCTAGGTATGGTGGATGTCTTTCTTTCTTGTGCTCTGGCACCAGGCACAGTTTCTCCGCGTCCTGACCCGCGCCCTGAACTTTCAGGATCACGTCCACTTCCCCGTCCCTTTTTACCCGCCTTCTTCATCTTACACAGAATATGTGACTTTAATATTTGAGTTTGAAAACTTAACAGTATTTCTTACTATTCTGCAACTCTGCAGAGTACACAGAATAGGCTGCTAAACTGCGGTGACACACACTGAATGGAATAAGTGACTTTAATATTTGAGTTTGAAAACTTAACAGTATTTCTTACTATTCTGCAACTGTGCAGAGTACACAGAATAGGCTGCTAAACGGCGGTGAAACACACTGAATGGAATATGTGACTTTAATATTTGAGTTTGAAAACTTAACAGTATTTCTTACTATTCTGCAACTGTGCAGAGTACACAGAATAGGCTGCTAAACGGCGGTGAAACACACTGAATGGAATATGTGACTTTAATATTTGAGTTTGAAAACTTAACAGTATTTCTTACTATTCTGCAACTGTGCAGAGTACACAGAATAGGCTGCTAAACGGCGGTGAAACACACTGAATGGAATATGTGACTTTAATATTTGAGTTTGAAAACTTAACAGTATTTCTTACTATTCTGCAACTGTGCAGAGTACACAGAATAGGCTGCTAAACGGCGGTGAAACACACTGAATGGAATATATGACTTTAATATTTGAGTTTGAAAACTTAACAGTATTTCTTACTATTCTGCAACTGTGCAGAGTACACAGAATAGGCTGCTAAACGGCGGTGAAACACACTGAATGGAATATGTGACTTTAATATTTGAGTTTGAAAACTTAACACTATTTCTTACTATTCTGCAACTCTGCAGAGTACACAGAATAGGCTGCTAAACGGCGGTGAAACACACTGAATGGAATATGTGACTTTAATATTTGAGTTTGAAAACTTAACAGTATTTCTTACTATTCTGCAACTGTGCAGAGTACACAGAATAGGCTGCTAAACGGCGGTGAAACACACTGAATGGAATATGTGACTTTAATATTTGAGTTTGAAAACTTAACAGTATTTCTTACTATTCTGCAACTGTGCAGAGTACACAGAATAGGCTGCTAAACGGCGGTGAAACACACTGAATGGAATATGTGACTTTAATATTTGAGTTTGAAAACTTAACAGTATTTCTTACTATTCTGCAACTGTGCAGAGTACACAGAATAGGCTGCTAAACGGCGGTGAAACACACTGAATGGAATATGTGACTTTAATATTTGAGTTTGAAAACTTAACAGTATTTCTTACTATTCTGCAACTGTGCAGAGTACACAGAATAGGCTGCTAAACGGCGGTGAAACACACTGAATGGAATATGTGACTTTAATATTTGAGTTTGAAAACTTAACAGTATTTCTTCCTATTTTGCAACTGTGCAGAGTACACAGAATAGGCTGCTAAACGGCGGTGAAACACACTGAATGGAATATGTGACTTTAATATTTGAGTTTGAAAACTTAACAGTATTTCTTCCTATTCTGCAACTCTGCACAGTACACAGAATGTGCTGCTAAACTGCGGCGACGCACACTGAATGGAATATGTGACTTTGATATTTTAGTTTGAAGACTTAACAGAATGTGCTCTAATCTGCAACTTTGCACACTAAACAGAATGTGCTCTAATCTGCAACTTTGCACACTAAACAGAATGTGCTCTAATCTGCAACTTTGCACACTAAACAGAATGTGCTCTAATCTGCAACTGTGCACACTAAACAGAATGTGCTCTAATCTGCAACTTTTCACACTAAACAGAATATTTTTTTTTTTTTTTTTCCCCCCACACAAAATAACCTGCTGCCCCCACACACAGTAGTCCTAAAAAGGACTTTTGGTTCTTTTTTTTCACAATTTTTGTTTTTTTCCTCCCTACACTGCCTTTCCCTTCCTATCCTCAGCTCTCCCTGGCTCAGACTGAGCCGAACTCGATGGTCAGGTGCTATACAGCACCCGACCACGGGTTCTGGCCAGCCAATCAGTGTAATGCCAGCAGCCAACATGGCTGCTGGCATTACACCGATGTCAGAGCCTCCCTGCACGTTTATTGGCTGCGCAGCAGCCGCAAAACGTGCGGGGAGGAGACCCGAACATGGCGGGCGAGCACATGCGGTACTCGTACGAGTACCGCCATGTGCCGAGCAGAGCGATGCTCGAGCCGATCCGAGCATCGGCCGAGCATGCTCGCTCAACACTAATATTTTTATCTTCCTCGTTGTCTGTTGAATCCCTCACTCTGGGATTTGATGCATATTGTGTATCCCTTCTTCCTCTAAACCCTTGTGGATGTGTGTTCTTTCTACCTCTAATTTGATTGCTCCTATAATCTTCTTCATCCCTCAACAATTTCTTCTTCTTCTTATCCACTACCTTTGATTGAAATAATTCCACATTTCTCTTCGTTCTTTCTTCCAACATACTAAATCCTTCAGCTTGCTTAAAAGCTTCAATCTCTTTATTTTTATTTTCGATAGATTTAGATAATCTCTCAAATGTCTTCTCTCTATATTGAATCAAAAGATGCATGAGATTGAACGAACAGGCATCTAGTGCCCTATACCATTCCTTAACAAATGTATCTTCTGGAAAAGATGGTGTCAGTCATAATCTTAGGCCTCTTGGTATCATCTCTAAATTTATATAATTTTTCAATAATGCTATATCCCACCACTGACGGCACATCTTTTAACAGGTTTTCCATTTCCAGGAATTTCCTATTGAGATCTTGGGAGCTTTATCAGATGTACTGGGATATACATTCACCTATTGTAGTATCAATTAATAGGGGATTGTCTCAGAGTCCATTGAGAGCCACTGCAATGCTCCCCTCGAGTGATCCAGACACCTGAAGCTGGATTTTAGGAGCCCGAAAGATCACTCAGTGGCATTCCTTGTTCTGCTATGTGCCTGGTTGTATCGCTCCTGGACATCTGTTTGGGGATTCACCATCGGGGTCATTAGCCATAATCTGCAGCCATAGCCCTCATCAACTGTGGACAGTGAGTGACATGGTTAGACAAGAAGCACATGTGTGAATGATGTCTTATGAGGTGGACGTGCTAGCTGTGAGTGAAGAGCATGCTGAGCAGTGTTGTGTGTGCACTTGTGGATGTGGTGTGATTTTGTATTGTTAACTCACCCAGAAGCCATCACCCTGTATAGGTTCCATTTTCAAAGTCTCTCTGTACAGATGAGTTTCTGAGTATATATATATGAATCATGACAGATCCCGGGATATTTTCCACAGACATTCATGATTCTCAAGTTGCTGTCACACACCATCTGCATGTTCATGAAGTGGAAGTTCTTGCGGGTAATGAAGATATGTGTGTGACGTGCTGGAGCTTTGATACGGACATGGGTGCAATCTATAGCACCCATGACCCTGGGCATGCCTACCATTGCGTAATATCCCTGCTTCAGATGTATCCACTCCATGTTGGTGGTGGGGAAATGTATATAGGTACTGGCCTTGCTTTTGAGTGCTGGCAAGACCTGGGCCAACACTCTGGAGAATGTGGCCTGTGACATGCCAGATGCATAACTTTCAGTCGACTGGAAGGCGCCACTTGCCATGAAGTGTATGGCACACAGGAGTTTTTGCAGGCCAGAGAGGGCATGGTTGTGGATGTAAATCGGATCCACCTGATCCTTGATGACCTCATACAGGGCAATGATGCTGTGCGGCCTCAACCTGTAGTGATCAATCACCTCGTCATCGGTCATTCCAAAGAGAGTGGCGCTTGGGCGGTATACCCTGGGCCTTTGTGGTCGTCTATACATCCTACGCTGCTCCAGGGGTCCCTGTGGCAGCTGGGGAGCATCCTGTTGCTGCAGCTGTGCATCTGCAGGCAGGTGCTGTCCTCCAGGTGGGGATGGGCTCCTGTGTGGCTCTTGAGCCAGAGCCTCCTCACATGCAGCAGGTGAAGGCTGTTGATCAGGTGTGCCTGGGGCTTGCTGGTGTTCCCTAGCTCTCGCCCTTGCATGCCTTCTCCGCAGTCTTCAAATCAATAAGTATCCAAACATACTTATTGTTCTCTCTCTCTCTCTCTCTCCCTGGGTGGAAAACAAGCCACACGTGAGTGTGGTGAGCTGTCCCTTTAAGTATGTAGTATTAAAACTTAATATCTCCATTAAAGTTGTGCTGCCGCCAACACTGCCAGTGGTAGAAAGAGCAGAAATACCCCCTTCTTGTACCTTTTGGGCTGTTGCCAGATCCACACTGAGGGAAATGTGAATAGGGACTGGCTTTTATATGACCAGTACCTGTTGAAAATGGTTCCCACACTCCCATTGGCTGTGATGTGGGGTTACACAAGGCACAGAAGGTGCCCTGCAGTAACCACACCTCCCAGCCAATTAGCTTCTAGCAGGTGGGATGATGAAATGTGCTATAAACTGATTGGCTGGGAGGTGTGGTGCCCTGTGTAACTACACATCCCAGCCAGTCAGAGCATGGGAACCATTTGAACAGGAACTGGCCATATAAAAGCCAGTCCCTATTCGAATTTCCCTCAGTGTGGACCAGACAACGGCCCAAAAGTTACAGATGGTGGGGATTTTTGTTCCTTTCTTCTGCCGCAGGCTCCGGCATTGAAAGTTTAATGTAGATATTAATTTTAATACCTATATTTCTTTTATAGGGGCAACACTATGTTTAATGAGGAAGACTGAAGAAGAGCACAGATGAAGAAGGAGAAAGAAGAATATGGCAGATGAAGAAGAAGATAGAAGCTTACAGAAGAACTAAAGAGGAAGACCAGAGTACAGAAGACCCATCTGGATGTCAGACTTCCAGGTACGTGTTACTGTTATGGGGTATGGGATAGTGTTAGGGCTAGCAATGTTTAACTTTATTGCTAACGTTAGGTGTAGTGTAGGGACAAGGGTAGGGTGTTAGGAACTGTAGTATCGTCAACACTGCAAGAAGGTATGGAGCATGCAGGTAACACATACACAGTACTGCAAGTACAGCTAGGAGCACAAATCACAAGGAGACAAGAATAAAGTAAATAAAGTTTATTAAAAAAATATATAACAGCAAAATAAAACAAGAGTTAGGACAAGGCTAGCTAGGTTGGGATCCATGAGGGTAGTCAGACAGGCCAAAGGTCAGAACCAGAGTGGGCACTCAGACAGGCCAAGGGTCAGTACCTGCAGCGGGCAGTCAAACAGGACAAGGATCAGCATCTGGATCGGGCAGTCAGACAGGCCAAGGGTCAGTACCTGGAGGGGGCAGTCAGACAAGCCAAGGGTCAGTACCTGAAGCAGGCAGTCAGACAGGCCAAGGATCAGGATCTGAGTGGGAAATCAGACAGGCCAAAGGGTAAGGGAACCAGTAGGCAGCAACCTCTAAAGGCAAGTGGAGGGTCAGGCACCAGGAAGAATAGGATACAATCCAAGATCAAACCAAAACAATCACACTGAGCAGACGCCATGCAAAGGTGACTGCACAGTGCTCAAGACAGGCAATATATGGCCAGCTAAAGAGGTGGGGACCTGAATCAGGCCTACTGTAGGAGGATAAAGAATGCAACGTGCATTCCAGCTGAGACTAGGTGTGTGCAAGCACGCACAGCCTGAATGGGCACAGAAGAGAAGAAATTCTCCAGAGCCATGGGACAGCTGGTCAGCAAGTGCCATGTCCCGTCGGCTCTATTGGAGTACCGCTACCCCGCGAGAGGTGACAGGTACCCTGACATAGGGTTAGTGTTTGGGAGGGACACTGTTTTTTTAGCTCATGCTCTATTTTTGACACTGTGTCAAACACGGCGTTAGCTAGTTTCCTTTGATGTTTCCATTTTCCATGCTATTTAGCTTGTTATGGGAATAAAAAAGTGTAATGAACACTGGGCCACAAGTTAGATTCTGTGGGACAACTCTCATTGTGGTTCATGTTGTTAGGGCAATTGAATTCTGATGGTACCACTCCGTATGTACCGTATGATATTAATTTTTGCCCTACCATGTGTTTTACCAGTGGCAGTTGAATCGAGCAGGCAGGCAATCTAATCATGGCTTTGAACAGAAACATGTAACTATATTCCTCTGTTTATTATCTATATTAAGTCGCGTGTTATTTATTGGGAAATGTCAGGATATGATGTAGATGCTTTCTTTTTATTTACATTGTATTACAATTAAGACTGAGTTCCAAAACAAAAATAACTTTACCAAAAAATGAATAAATAAACTATACATAGCACAATGGAATAAACTAGTGTACATATTTAAAATACCTAGAACAACTACAATATTACAAATATTCTCCAAAACACAAACTCAGCACCCCTGAGTGTAACTCATGCACTGAACTTCTACAGACATCCTATATAATAATTTGCTAATGTATGTTTGTCAGAAGCTGTCATGATCAGTACAGATGGATGTGCACGCTGCAGTCATGCGCAGTAGAGACTGCCCACACCACGGCTGATAACGGAGCGGGGCGCTCAGAATTCAGACCATAGTCCTCTCTGATCACCATCGGAGAGCCCTGCTCTGTTATCAGCCTCGGAGCGGGCAGTCTCTACTGTGCATGACGGCACAGTGGCCGTTGCTTTCTGGCACTGTGGCCCATGTACACGGGCTGTTCAACTAGTAAAACATAATTAGCTTGTTTGTATAACTTTTCTGTACTTAAAAATTGTGCGTGTTTAACATTACCTAAGGATGTCTGATTCGTTGTACCATGGCTGCTGCTGTGTCGTGACAAAAGCAATTGTCTGTATGATCAGACTGAAAAATAATTGTAGAATCATTGATAATATCACAGGAGGTGAAATAAGTTGCACAGTAGGTCTGAAGGGAGCCATTGTTGGGGCTGGACCAGTTAAACTCACTGAAAAGAAAAAGAAATAAAAACAAAATTTATTAGCCTCCCTCACTGATGTGAGAGGATTTGCTGATCCCATATACTCCTACCAGATACTCCGGTTAGAATGGAAGCAACGGAGCACTCTTGCTTCCCTGTGTCACCTATATTGATCTTCCAGCAGAATCGCATGGGAGGGGTCCTGATCCCTCCCTTCAAGGTCTGAACATAAAAAAAAAATGTTGAGTGCTACACAGGTATTCAAAGCATTGTAACCCAATGTGTTGAAAACCTCTCTGGCACTCAAAGCTTCACTACATAGAAGAATCCATGCAGGAACAGCTAGCATACACAATTTATTTCACTTTAACTCACAAAATACATCTTCTTTCATTTAAACGAAAGCAAAATGGGTGCAAACCTATTATACAACATTTACACATGATTTTTCATAAGATACCATCTGATTTGTTATTTATTGTTTTATCTGTTCTAAAAAAAAGGGTGCTGTTTTTAAAAATACTTCGCCGTGTACATAAGTATCAGGAACGTACAGGATTAGGTAAATACACAGAACAAATATAGCTTTACCTGTGCTTCTCAGTTATCACAACTCTGAACTTATATATTACACCTCCCCTTACTATCCTTGACTATATCATTTTAATTGTGTTCCTGAATACGTGCATCACAATCATTTTTATATGTGTCTCTCGATCATGTATATCTATCTAATATGTATCTCTAGTGTTTATGTTCTTGAAATTTGTACTCCTGAACCTTAACCCCTTAAGGACCAAGAAAATCTGGGGTGGATTGCACTTTAGGACGGGAGCAATTCTGACCTTTTTGGCTATGTCTTTGTTCAACAGTATTTTCCCTCTAAGGCCACACAAATTATATACCATTTTTTGCACCCAATTAGGGCTTTCTTTTGATACCACACTTATATGGACAGCCCACCATTTATTTTATTAAAATTAAAGAAAACTTAAAAAAAAAAAAATATTAAAAAAACACCAATTAATTTTTTCTCTTGGGATCATTTGGGTGCAATGGGTTAAATTATTATGCAGACTACATGAAAGGTATGACTGGTCAGTTATACCTACAAAATGGCCAGTTTTAAGTGGGTATTCTTCCCCCTGGGTGAAAATCCCCATGTCCCTCTTTCCCTCCCTGATTTCCCACTTTTCCATTTATAAGATTTGGTGGTGTGTACAACTGTAATACATGGCTCCACAACAATCACACTCCCATTTTTTATTGTTTAAACTTAGCAGGCTTATTTTATAAATAGAAAGAGAAAATATTTTATTTAAACATTTTAAATTTATAAAAAAAAAATTAAGTTGCTTTTAGCAGGACAGAAATGGACCTGCATCCAGCCAGCCCCCAGCACCAGCACTGAAGGGGTTAGTACCCCCAACTACTGCATTATTTTTTTACTATGTGTCTGCTCTCTACTTCTCTCTCCCTTACTTTAATAGTAAGGAAGAGAAAGGCACAGAGCAGACACAAAGGCATTGTGTCAAGCATACTCTCGTTTTGAATCAAAATGCTGGTACATGTGATTGCTCCTGGAGCAATCATGTGTACCGGCAGAACAGACAAGGACTGAAGCCGAGCGCTCCGGTCCCAAAGTGATCAGTTTCAGCCTGAAAAGCATGATAGCAGTGTGCACCAAGGCATGCTGCTATCATTTAACCCATGATGTGCCAGGACCGTCATAGGTCCTTATGGGAAGTGCACCCATGATGGTCCTTGCACATCATGGGTCTTTAATGGGTTAAAGAGGAATTATACCATATTATTAAGTGCCTCTTTATTTAATAGAAGAAATTACCTAGGTAGATTTCCTTCAAATAGTTGTTAGTGATGAGAAAAAGTTTGTGAACGTTATATAAATTCCATAGTTGTACCATGGCAGCCTTTTTGAATCTAAACATTTCCATGTCTAAATATCAAGTAGGGCTGATCACCCAGTCCATATCTTTTGAGACAAAATGATGTATACATTAGACAAATAATGATTAAGTAAGAGGCAGGGTATGTGAAAGGTAATTGAACCCCTAGTTTTGTCAGATTAATTGAAGGGAATTAGAATAAGAGATTTAAGTTATTAGGTATTGAGTTTGGGTGGCCTCACCCTATAAAAAGGTCAGAAACTGTGTGTGCTTAGACTTCACCATACATTTGTGTGCATAATGCCATGACCCAAAGACACATCTGTGGACCTCTGAAAATCAGGTATTGATGTCCATGCTTTTAGAAAGATGTAAAAAAAAACCATAACTAATCTATTCAAGCCTATTTTTTTGCAGTAAGGAGGTGGGACCTAGAGGAAATCTTCACTAGAGATCACTACAAAGAGAAAATTGTAGATATAATGTAAAAGTATATATAGATACATAAACCTTTGGTTTTAGCTAGCTATTGCTTTTTCCAGAATGTACCTGCCATGTTCAAAGACTCCTTGTCACTATTTTTGTGCATCTGAATCTACACTCAGCTTACTGCTTCCTGTTGTTCCTGGCTGTAAGGATAATCTGTGCTTTGTTTTCCTGTCCTTCTTGTCACCCTATATTGTACCTGTTCCTATCTTAATCATGGTGCAGTCTCTCATATTCTTCCTTAGACTGTTTTTACTGCTCTGTTTGTCTGCATAATTTTACTGTTAGTAACCTGGTTCTTTTTTCTTGTAGTATGTTGTAGTTGTAGTATGATATTTATGGTCATCTGGGTCCCTTTCTATATATATTATAATATATATATATATATATATATATATATATATATATACACAAATCACCAGCTGGATAGCACTCGCTCATAAAGTGGATAAATATTGCCCAGATGCACATTCCCCAAATAGTATATAATATGAACAATAAATTGGGCAGCACCCGTGGGACTTTTTTGAAAAGATTTATTAGGTAAACATCAAGGCAAAAAGTGGTCAACGTTTCGGTCCTTTGATGGACCTTTCTCAAGACGTCTTAAGAAAGGTCCATCAAAGGACCGAAACGTTGACCACTTTTTGCCTTGATGTTTACCTAATGAATCTTTTCAAAAAAGTCCCACGGGTGCTGCCCAATTTATTGTTCATATTATATATATATATATATATATATATATATATATATATATATATATATATATAGAAGGAGGAGTCACACCAAAGAGATGGCTGTGTGACTACCTACAAACAGAGGACCCATTCAAATGAGGTACATACTAAAGTAGCCAAAAATAGAAAAAGGCTTTATTAAGAATACAAAATATAAGAAACAGCAAGCAGTACATAAAATATTAAAAACACCACACAGGGAAAAGTTTCCAATGTCCTACTCATCTGGGAACACAGACAAGTCAGACCTTGGACACTTTTCCTTATGGAACAAAAAGAAAACACCAACCAGAAGGAGAGCACACCAACAGAAATAAAACATCAATAATGATATATCAAAGGTGGATAACACTATACTTACGTTATCCACACTGACCGGCTTAAGCTATTCATATGCCGGTCAGAGAAGCACATGGGAAATTATCGGTGTCAGTCGTTCCCGTTAATTGACTACAATGTAAAATACCAGGCTTTTTCCTCCAATACTGGCATCCTTTGACAGTGGTGTAAAGTCAATGCGAGTAGATCGATGCAAAAATACAAATTTATTAAAAACACATACGTATATACAACATATGTGAAAAAATTCAGAAATAAAAAACAAAATATGAGAAAATCTTTATCTATATCCTAACATGTTTCTTGGACATTCAGACCATTTCATCAGGGGAAATAACAATATACTGGATACTCTAAGCAATTAGTCATACTGTTCATGATTATCACGGTGCCCGTGCTCCCTGTGTTGCTTTCTGTCAGTTTTTGCTATACAATGTTCCTATTGGTTGATTTATGTTTGGCCTGCCCAGTATGGCCTTTATATACTGGGCTCTGGCACCTATCCGGTACCCTTTCGTGGTGTTCCTGTACCAGTGCCTTCTTGAGCTTCGTGGATTCCAGTGTACCGACTTGGCTTGTTTGACTAGTCTGCTTCTTGTCTCCTGCTCCTGTGATTCGACCCGGCCTGGCTGACATTCCTGCTCCGTGATCTGACCTGGCTTGTCTGACGTTCCTGCTCCGCGATTCTATCGCGGTGCCCGTGATTGCTGCCTTCTCCTGTCAGTTATCTGTGAAGGCTCTCCATTGGCTGCCTGTCTTGAATCCACCCAGTATTACCTATATAGACTGGGTTCTGGCACCCTTTGGTTGCCCTTTCGTGGTGTCTCTATGTCTATAGCCACCTGCATCCTTTTCCTGAGTTCCTGGGACTTTGCTGCATACACTACCTTCCAGATTCCGTCTGCTTACCTGCCTGACAGCCTCCTCTGCTGTAGTGGTTCCTGCCTCCGTTCCTGATCCGGTTTGGGCTGACGTTCCTGCTTCCGTTCCTGATCCGGTCGTCTGCTGTTACTGTTCCAGCTTCCTGTCCCGGCTTGGCTGTCTGTTCCTGCTTCTGGATCGAATGCAGAGTTATCCGCCCTCATGTCGCCTGGGCGACATTTTCATCCCTGAGTGTCTATGTGTACTCCAGTACGCGGGTACTGGTTTGCTCCATCTATCACCGGTTGCTTGCGGCTTCCCATATTACACCGGTAGTGCCATTGTGTACTCCAGTACGCGGGTACTGGTTCGCTCCATATATCACGGGTTGCTTGCCGCTTCCCATACAGCATCGGTAGTGTCACTGTGTACTCCAGTACGCGGATACTGGTTTACTCCATTTATCACCGGTATATTGGCAGGGCCGGTAGAGCCTTCTTTCTCGTTGTACCAGTCTCCTGGCTGCCTTGCACAGTATATTGGCAGAGCTGGTAGAGCCTTCTCTCTTGTTGTACCAGTCTCCTGGCTGCACTGTCCGGTATATTGGCAGGGCCGGTAGAGCCTTCTCTCTCATTGTACCATTTTCCAGGCTGCCTTGCCTGGTATATTGGTAAGGCAGGTAGAGCCTATTTCCATATTGTGCCTATTCTAGGCTGCCTTACCCGGTATTGGCAAGGCCGGTAGAGCCTCTATTATTATTTACCGTACCACTATTCACCATTGCATTGTACTATTACGTGTTGAGATATATGTGTATGTCAAACCCTTGAGGGTTTTCTTTAAACTTTCAATAAAGTTGTGTTTTTATCTTAACTCTATGTCTGAGAGTCAAAACAAACCGTGACAGATTCGATCCAGCCTGGCTGACGTTCCCGCTCCGTTATCTGACCCAGCTTCTTTGAAGTTCCTGCTCCGTGACTCGACCCGGCCTGGCTGATGTTCCTGCTCCGTGACCTGACCCGGTTTTCCTGTTCCATCGTTCGATGTGTCGCTTGGGCGACATTCTGACTTCCGCTGTGTCTGGGGCCTAGTATCCATTCTGCTACAGCAGTGAGACAGTTGCTGTGTCCTCCGTTAACTCTTGCAGAGCCTCCGTGTTGCCTCCGTTGCTGCTACAGCAGTGTGCCATTGGCTGAGCCCTCCGTTAACCCTTGCAGAGCCTCCGTGTTGCCTCCGTTACTGCTACGGCAGTGTGCCATTGGCTGAGCCCTCTGTTAACTCTTGCAGAGCCTCCGTGTTGCCTCCGTTATGGCTACGGCAGTGTGCCATTGGCTGTACTTTTCGTTGAGCTCTTGCAGAGTCTAAGTGTTGCCTCCATTACTGCTACGGCAGTGTGCCACTGGCTGAACCTTCCGTTAAGCTCTTGCAGAGTCTCAGTATTGCCTCCGTTACTGCTGCGGCAGTGTGCCATGGGCTGGACTATTCGTTTAGCTCTTGCAGAGTGACAGTGTTGCCTCTGTTACTGCTAAGGCAGTGTGCCACTTACTGATTCCTCTGTTTAGCTCTTGCAGAGCATCTCTGTTGCCTCCGTGACTGCTACAGCAGTGTGTCTTAGTCTCAGTTACTGCTCTGGCAGATTACAAGTGCTCTGGTCTCTATTATTGCACTGCAGTCTCCTATTCTACCATATTGGGCGTTACAGAGAGAACTCACCACAGACTTCTCTGCACAGAGACTGATTACACCTATTGGAGAACTTTAACCCATGCTGAACTGTCGCTCTGGGTATTCACCCTTTCCTGCCTGCCCTGTGTGAGTATAAGACCACTCTGAACTTTCTGTTATACTGGACCTGTGTAGGCATATGCACAAATAACCTGTCTTGTGTCTGTATTATTCTGCTGTAGTACTACAGGGCCTGTGAAGGTTATCTTATTATTTATGATTTCAATAAAACTGTGTTTTATCCTAAACCACTGTGTCTGAGTGTTGAACAAACCGTTACAATGATCTTCAATTAGCCAGACTAATCTAATTGGACTGGGATAAATTCAAATGGACCAATGAGTTCTACCCACCAGGCAGTCACAGGGAAACACCACATCAGAGGTCATCCCATTTTTTACTCTAATACGATCCTCTAGTTTAACTCTGTGGTTGCCAGGCAAACGAGCACAATAGTCATATCACATTAAGGTACCCATATTGTAAATTAATAAAACCATACGTATATACGAAAGCATCAATACTGAATAATCACATAAGATCGATATAACTATGGGGTTAAACACAAGGGTTCCAAGAGCCACCATCATCACATGTCTCAAAAATGTGATAACCTAAAACGGTGTATCACTAAATTATATATGGGGATGGGGCAGCACCCGAGGGACTTTTCAACCAATTTATTGAATATAAAAGACAACAAGTATGGTCAAAGTTTCGGCCCTGTCTGGACCTTTCTCAAGACGCCAAACAAGTAAAGAGCCATGTGTTAAATACCCTACCGTACTAGAGCATCCAGCATGCCACCGATGACATCATTGGCCCGCCGTCACCACATTGATTGGCGGAGGGTCAGATGTACCTCATTCAACATAAGGATGTCCAAGTGGATGAGTATTCGTGCAATCTCAAGAAGTGAGTAACATTCAATTATTGAATATAAATGATAAAAAACGACAGATACACAAAAGCAAATGCCACAGACAAAAGTAAAGGAACATACCCTTTAAAGTAAAACCGATCGATGCTACAATGCGTTAAGCACTTACGCTCCAAGTCCGTACCTCCCACCCCTGAACGGGGTCGATAGGTGCCTAGACGTTGGATTGGATGTGCTTAGTGTCAGTCATGTAGCTCGATCTAAGTGTATACAACGTTATTCATAAACATTCATGGAGAAACATCATATGAACCAAAACGTCCCTGACAAAGAACAGAAAGCGGAATGAGAAAATAAATCCCCAGCCTAAGTAGGTGTGATAAGTAACAATGTTGCATTCCATTTGCATCTATGAATCAGAAAGCTTAGTTACGCACAATTCCTTCATATCATCAGGAACAATTCGGACCCTGACATGGCATTGACTCAATTGAATGTACTGTTATACAGATTCATACAGAGGGGCTATAAGTTGAATATATTGGAAAAAGCCCTCATGAAAGCCCTGAATAACTCACAGGAATCTCTTCTTGAGAGTAAGACAGCGGTAGATGATCTTAACAGACTGACATTCATATCTACTTATACTACTTCCAGTCCATGTATCAACCAAACCATACTAAAACATTGGGAGATTTTGGCCTTGGATAAATCACTACCTAAAACATTTACTAATCCACCTAGGATATGTTACAAAAGAGGACGCAACCTACGGGATTTTTAGTACTCACAGATCCACAACATTGTTACACCAGTAAATACAGTACATGTTTACCTGAAGCAAAGAAGGGATGCTTCAAATGTATGGGCTGCACTACATGCAAGTATCTCCTGACAGGTGATAGCTTTTCTCAACCACATACGGTAAAACGCATCAAAATACAACACCAACTTACTTGCACTAGTCATAATGTCATATACTTTATAAAATGTCCGTGCAGCCTGTTATATGTAGGAAAAACCATCACTAGCATAAGAGAACGTATGGCCAACCACTGTACCAGCATTAGAGAGGCACTAAAAGGTAATAAGAGTGATAAACTATAACGGTTTGTTCGACACACAGACACAGTGGTTTAGGATAAAACACAGTTTTATTGAAATCATAATACCACAGGAATGGTAGTGTAGTGGTTGCATACCAAAGGTTTCAGCAGAAATACATGGAACACATTATAAATGCGCATAGACGCAGGGAGATCCAAGGCATACGAAACAGGGTTAATTTTATGGATCACCTTGAAGGGGCCAATGAACCGGGGAGCCAACTTATTAGACGAGACTTGCAAATTAAGGTTTCTGGAGGAGAGCCATACCCTGTCCCCAACCTGAAAGCAGACCGCTGGCAGCTGTCTACGGTTAGCGTGGTGCTGATGACGCTGGAACGACTGACTGAGGGCCCTCTGAACCTGTGCCCAAGTGGAACGGAGTTGCTCGATGTGCTTGTCCAGAGCTGAAATCTGTTGTGACTGGAATGAGTCCGGGAGCAAGCATGGCTGGAACCCGTAGTTGATGAGAAACGGGGAGCTCCCGGATGATGAATTAACCGCACAGTTCCTGGCGAACTCTGCCCACGGCAACAGGTTTGCTCATGTTGATCGGAGACAAAACAGCACAGGAACTGTTCCAATCCCTAATTGGCACGCACAGCGGCTCCATTGGTCTGGGGATGGTAGTCAGAAGAAAAGGACAGTTGAATGCCCATCTGGTTACAGAATGCTCTCCAAAATCTGAATACAAATTGGCTCCTACGGTCGGACACCAGAACTCTAGGTACCCCATGCAACCGGAACACCTCTTTAGCGAAGACAACTGTCAACTCCTGGGCAGAGGGGAGGCCAGGAAGGGGCACGAAATGATCCATTTTAGAGAATCTATCAACCACCATAAGAATGAACGAGTAACCCCTAGACACTGGTAGTTCTCCTAGGAAATCAATGGATACGTGGGACCAAGGACGTTCACCCTTAGGCGCTGGTTTGAGTAGGCCCCCTGGGAGGTGTCTAGGGGTCTTGGCACGGACACAGGTGGTACAGGCTGCGGTAAATGCGGAGCAGTCAGCCCATAGGGAAGGCCACCAGAAAACTTGTGAGAGAGACCATATTAGTTTATCCCTCCCAATATGCCCAGCAGCCTTAGAAGAGTGGTATGTCTCGAGCAAACAGGTACGAAATGGCTCATCCACAAAGCACTTGCCCACTGGAGTTTCTGGGGGTGCCGTAGCCTGGGTAGCCAGAATCTCCTCCCCCAGTGGCGAAGTGATACTAGTACGTAGGGTGGCCAGGATGCGATCAGGCTGAATGATAGGTACAGGAACCTCATCCTTCTCCATTTCTGGCCCAAATTGTCTAGGCAGGACATCGGCCCTAACATTCTTGGAACCCAGCAAGTAAGATACTACAAAATTAAAACGGGATAAAACAGTGCCCGTCTGGCCTGACGAGAGGACAATCTTTTAGCTTCTGAGAGATGTCAGGTTTTTGTGGTCAGTTAGAATTAACACAGGAGTTCTGGTACCTTCCAGCAGGTGACGCCACTCTTTCAAGGCGAGAATAATGGCCAGGAGATCTCTGTCGCCAATTTCATAGTGATTCTGGGCACTAGACAGTTTTTTTAGAGTGCCCCCTGCCACCGGGTGCTGTGACAGTACTGTCCCTACCCCAATCTCAGAGTCATCAACCTCCAACGTGAATGGAAGGGAAGGGTTGGTGTGGGACAGTACAGGAGCGGATGTGAAAGCGGATTTTAGTGTCTCAAAAGCATGATCAGCTGCATCAGACCATCGGGAAGGATTAGCACCCTTGTGCGTAAGGTCAGACAGAGGTTTAACAATAGTGGAAACATTTTGGATAATTTTCCTGAAATAATTGGCAAACCCCAAAAAATGCTGAATCGCTTTTAACTCTTTGGGTCATGGCCATTGCAAGACTGCTGCGAGTTTCTCCTGGTCCATAGCAATGCCATCCTTAGAGATCACGAAACCCCAAAAAGGTACTTTGGACCTGTGAAACTCGCACTTCTCCATTTTACAGAATAACTTATTCATGTGTAAACGAAGCAAGACCTCGGACACATCCTTGATGTGTTGGGACAGATTAGCCGAGTGTATGAGTATGTCATCAAGGTAGACTACTATACAGGATTGTAGCATATCACGGAGGATATCGTTAATAAATTCTTGAAACACAGCAGGTGCGTTACAGAGGCCAAAAGGCATAACTAGGTATTCATAATGCCCGGATCTGGTATTAAATGCCGTTTAACTCATCCCCAGCTCTTATCCTGATCAGGTTATAGGCAGCACGTAGATCTAATTTCGTGAAAATAGAAGAACCTTTTAACCTGTCAAATAGTTCATTGATGAGTGGTATGGGGTAGGCATTCTTGTACATCAGTTTATTTAATCCTCGGTAATCGATACACGGCCTTAAATCGCCATTCTTCTTTTTCACAAAAAAGAAACCAGCACCAGCAGGTGAGGCCGACTTTCTAATGATCCCTCTTTTAAGGTCATCATCAATGTATTCCTCCATAGCCCGATTTTCATCGCACGAAAGTGGGTACATGTGACCCCTAGGGGGCACAACCCCCGGAGGCAAATCAATGGCACAATCTTACGCCCTGTGATGGGCCAATGTGCTAGCCTCTCCCTTACTAACACCGTCACTGAATTGGTGGTACTCGGCTGGCAAGGAGGGAGAGGTACACAAAATCTTAACTGGATGAGTCACACAATGTTCCATACAATATTTGGACCAGGACGTGAGTCAAACTGGGGATTATGGAAATGTAACCATGGGAACCCCAGAATGACCTCATGGTGAGGGGAATGAATTATCTGAAATCGCTGTTCCTCCGTGTGGAGGGCCTCAATAGACATAGACAGCAGAATCATTTCCATAGTGATCTGAGCTGGTTCTAACGGTCTGCCATTAATGGCCTCAATGGCTTAGGGAGATTCCCTTCTGACCAACGGAATTTTATGTAACGCAGCAAATGAACTATCCATGAAGTAACCAGCCACGCCGGAATCAACCAGGGCCAGAACCTCCACGGAGTGTTCTGCCCAAGAGAATACCACCTGGATCGTGGGTTTCTGCATAATCGGGTCTAGGGACTGCTGAACACCACCTAGGGCCTGTCCCCCAAGGTACCCTAGGTGCGTTCATTTCCCGGACATACAGGACAGGTACGTAATAGGTGCCCAGCTTTACCACAGTATAGACATAACCCGTGCCTCCTGTGGTGTGCCCGTTCCTCCTTGGTTAGTTTGGTGAACCCTAGTTGCATTGGTTCACAGGATTCCTGTTTACGATCAGGAGACATGGGAAGCGAGGGAGGCATGGGTGGGATCAAAATGCTGTCATGCCCACTGTTTCTAGGTCGTAGCCTACGGTCTTTAGCCATAAGTCTCTCACGAATACGAGAATCAATCAGAATGGAGTAATCAATGTATTCGTCCAAATCATTAGGAAATTCTCTAGCTGCTGTTTCATCCTTAATACAGTCAGCAAGACCTTGAGCAAAGGCTGCCACCAGTGCCTCGTTGTTCCACCCTACCTCTGCTGCCAATGTACAGAATTCTATAGCGTAGTCACCCACAGTACGACTGCCCTGTTGTATCTCCATCAATCGTTTGGCAGCAGAGGCGGCTCTGCCAGGAACTTCAAATACTCACCGAAATGTCTGCACAAACTCCCTGATGTTCCTGGTGCAAGGTTTAGCATTCTCCCGTAAAGGATTGGCCCATGCCAAGGCTCTGACCGTCAATAGTGATATCATGAACCCGACCTTACTGCGGTCATTAGGAAAAGCGTGAGGGGTTAACTCCAAAAATATCTCTAATCGATTAATAAACCCTCTGCACAGGGTGGGTTCGCCATCGTATCTGAGTGGTAACGGAGCAGAAGCGGTTAACCCTTTAACTGAGGCAACAGCTGTCAAGGATTCACTCTCCTGTGTCCAAACTGGGGAGACCACCGGATACTGAACTGGTTTATCGAGATGCACCGTGCACTCAAGAATAGTTTGTATGGCCAGTGCCAACTGGTCCAAACGCTGCTCATGTACATTCATTCTCCAGTGGATGTTCCGTGTATTTCCTTCACCTTTACTGTCTGAGGTCATGTCCCTTTCGTACTGTAACGGTTTGTTTGACACACAGACACAGTGGTTTAGGATAAAACACAGTTTTATGGAAATCACAATAAAGTAAGAACCCTCACAGGTCCTGTAGTATACAGTTAGAATAATACAGACACACGACAGGCTACATATACATATGCCTACACAGGTACAGTATAACCATAAAGTCCACAACAGTCTATACTGACACAGGTCAGGCAGAATATGATGGATTCCCAGGAAAAAGGTATTGCTTGGGTTAATGGTCTTTAGTGAGTGTAAACAGTCCCATGTGCAAAGAGGTCTGTGATGGAGCCCTCTCCATCTAGACAGCTTAAGGTTTCATAATGCCCAGAGACAGGTTAGCAGACCAAACGGGAACTGCCAGAGTAATAATAAGAATTGAGCAACATAAGATACTGCCGTAGCAGTAACGGAGACCAGGCCACTTGCACTCTGCCAGAGCAGTAACGGAGACAAGACCAATGGCACACTGCCGTAGCAGTAGCGGAGACAGGCCCCTTGCACTCTGCAGAAGCTGTAATGGAGACTAGGCCAATGGCACACTGCCGTAGCAGTATCGGAGACAGACACTTGCACTCTGCAGAAGCAGTAACGGATACTAGACCAGTGGCACACTGCTGTAGCAGTAACGGAGGCAGACACTTGCACTCTGCAGGCGCAGTAATGGAGACTAGGCCAATGGCACACTGCCGTAGCAGTACCGGAGGCAGCCACTTGCATTCTGCAGAAGCAGTAACGGAGACTAGACCAGTGGCACACTGCCGTAGCAGTAACAGAGGCAGACACTTGCACTCTGCAGAGGCAGTAACGGAGACTAGGCCACTAGTACACTGTAGGAGCAGTAACGGAGACTAGGCCACTTGTACTCTGCAGGAGTGGAAATGTAGACACAATTGCCTGATGATCACAATGTCGCCAAGGTGAGACAGAGCAGGAATGCCAACCAAGCTTGGTCGAATCAGGGAGCAGAAACGTCAGCCAAGCCGGGTCGAATCACGGAGCAGGAACATCAGCCAAGCCGGGTTGGTACACAGGAGCAGGAACGTCAGCCGAGCCAGGTTGGTACACAGGAGCAGGAACGTCAGCTAAGCCAGGTCGGTACACAGGAGCAGGAGCAGAAGAATAGTCAGGCAATCTGGGTCGGTACACAGGAGCAGGAGACAAGATGCAGAGTAGTCAGGCAGGCCAAGTTGGTACACTGGGAATCACTGAGCAGAAACAAGCACTGGTACAGGAATACCATGAAAGGGCACCGGATGGGTGCTAGAGCCCAGTATATAACGGCCATACTGGGCGGGACAAACATAGGACAGCCAATGGGAGCACACACAGTGTAAACTGACAGGAAAACAGTAACAAGGGGAGCATGGGCACCGTGATACAAATCAGTGGCAAGACACTTTGCAGAACGAAGACACACGTTGGCCGATTTGCGATATATGATTATTGACTTTCAAGCAGAGTTGTGGAGGGGTGGTGACAGGGGTAAAAAATTGCTCCAAAAAGAAGAGAAGTGGATTCACTTCTTGGACACATTACAACCCAGAGGTCTCAATTAAAGGGCTTGTCTGTCTTCCTTTCTTTGACTGGTAAAATGGCAGTTCACTGTATTAGGGTTCTGATGGGCAGTAAACCTTTTTTGGTGGTCCTTAATAATATCAGACCCTAAGCCCATTATGGGTAATGCATATACTTTATTGGACACTGATGAGCAGCTATACCTTGGATTAGGTGGCCTTAAAAATATCAGTTCCATAAATTACCAGGATACCACAGTTCTCACATCTCTCAGCATTGTTCATCTTACAGCCCTTTCACCGAGATGGATATGAAGCAATTCCCTTTACACCATCCCTCTTATTGGCTAGTACACAAAGGCTTTATCATCTATTTTTATCACTACCCCCAACAAGAACCACATAAGCCCGAAGGCTGTCACTTGTCACTTTTTGTTGTGAGATCCTGTCACACGTATGCTAAGTACGGTTTGGATTAACTACACGTAGCTAATGACAGTTTGTACCCATAAGGTTTGCAGTGGCAGTTAGTACTATTCACATAAAGGATCCAGTTACATGTCAATGGTCAGTGCTGGACATAAAGAGATCTTTCAGGTTTACATTTTTATGAAGTATGCACAAATGCTATGGACTTTTTCTACTTTGGGTCATTTGTAGTGTTGAGCGAGCACCCCGATGCTCGGGTGCTCGGGTGCTCTGACCGAGCACCCCCTGAGGCTCGAGTGCTCGGCCGAGCACCCGAGCCCCATTGAAATGAATGGGGCGACACCAGGCACCCCCTGCTCTGATGAGGGGAGGGTGCCTGGTCAATGCCCCCTTCATCTCCGCTATGCCCCCTTCATCTCCGAATGCCCCCTTCAGCTCCGCAATGTCCCCCTTCAGCTCCGCTATGCCCCTCTTCCACAATGTGCCCCTTCATCTCCGCTATTCCCCTCTTCCACAATGTGCCCCTTCATCTCCGCTATGCCCCTCTTCCACAATGTCCCCCTTCATCTCCTCTATGCCATAGAGGAGATGAAGGGGGACATTGTGGAAGAGGGGCATAGCGGAGATGAAGGGGCACATTGTGGAAGACGGGCATAGCGGAGATGAAGGGGGACATTGTGGAAGAGGGGCATAGAGTCTATGCCCCTCTTCCACAATGTCCCCCTTCATCTCCGCAATGCCCCCTTCATCTCCGCAATGCCCCCGTACCTCCAGTCCCTGGTGGTCCAGCGGAGCGTCTTCGGATCTGTGCCTCTTCCGGCACAGATCCCCGCCACCCGAACATGGCGGGAGAGCACATGGCGGTACTCGACGAGTACCGCCATGTGCCGAGCAGAGCGATGCTCGAGCCGATCCGAGCATCGGCCGAGCACGCTCGCTCATCACTAGTCATTTGGTTATGTTCAAGCATCTGGTGATATACCAAATGCCATAACTGTACACGACGAGTGTACATCATAAAGATCACTTTTATCTAGTGCAGGCACATCTCTTTCTATTCATTATCTGGGTGCCTTTGAGCAGCCTTTTAATTTTGTATTGGCTAGAGTTCTCTATTCTATGCAGAATCCCTCTGTTAAACTTTCTCCAGTCTAGTCCCAAATATTTATTCATAATATACTACAGATTGCTGCGTACAGTCTACTTTGCATCTCTCAGATCTAACTGATATATTCTGCACCATCTGATGATCAGACAATACATCTAATATATAGAATATTGTGTTGTTGTTCAGTCTCATTACTGCCTCGCTGATGCTAGGAAGGCCTCCTTGATTACTCTGTTTTGTCACTCATGGGACCAACAATTACCTTAATATTGGAGCTCAACTCATGTGTAAATAAATATTATTAGGGAACTGATATATTTCTTTATGAATTAGCACAATGAGGTATGGGTGAATATCTGTGTTGATACTATTAAATACCAAAGAACAAATCTGATGTTAACTTACTTTAATGGCAATAAGTGTAAAGTGAATAGAAATATATTTGCACATTCTTACAGTAAAGTTGGTTATACTGACTTTTAAATGAACAGTGCCACTTAACCCTCTGAGTACCAGAAAGGGATCTAATGCATTGCAATGAAATACATTAGACACCTCTCTTGCATTCAAAGGGTTAAAATGAGAAGGGTCCATGTCCACTTAAATATTATGTACTTGGAGCCAGAATTTGTAATCATTCTTTCTTTGGAGAGAGATTTACAGTTACAGTTCAGTTACTCTTCTCATGAATCTGTAAGTGGAATTTGGCTAGATATTTAAATTGTCTGACATCCCAGCATTGTTCTGTTGTCCACTGGTAGTCACATAACCATATATAAACTGTTTGAAAACGTGATGAATAAGGTCAAGCTTGATTTAGGGAGATTAAAGCTGATGTACCAACCAAAAGTGTGGCAATTATGGGGCAAACCAAGTGTGCTGTAGGTAACAAATAAAAATGGCCAATATCCAGAGTATAAATTACCCAATAGCACCTATTCGTACCAGTTCCACAGTGTTTGGGAATAAAAAGTCCACAATTGTCTGCTCTGACCTGCACCCACACATGCAGCTCTACACTTCCATTTTTGTGCTATTCAGCCTGAAGCTCCTCTTACCTTATCATTTCCCTCCCTACACTCTGAGGCCACTGGACTGACTGGTGAGGTCACCAAAAGTCCTTCATCCTACTAGAATTTAGCCACTACTTGTGTCAGGATTCTTGACAATAAATCACAGGCAAAAGTCAGAAAAATGGACAGGTGGCAATCCTAGACTGAAGCAAGGAAAGTGAAGGAAGATGCAGGGCCAGGGTTTATAAAAAACATTTCCTTCTATTGAGGACCAAAATGTTTGATTTGCTTGCTGTAAGGTATAATGCTTACTTGTGATTGCATATGCAACACTGACTGCCAAGTCTTGCATCAGATAAAGACGGCTTCCAATATATATCTGCTTCTAAATGAGGGATAATAAAAAACAATAAAAAAACTGTTATGTTCATTTCACAGAGGCTCATGTACTGACAAATGTTGTGCAATTTTAGGTCAAATCAAATGCTCTATAGGGAACAAATAAAATGTTTAATTAACTTAAATTGGCTTCTAACCCTAAATGCTTGAGAGGTCTTGCATCACTTTTCATATATAGCATTTAAGGGATTAAAATCCCTATTTAAATCAATATTCATTCAATTTTAATTTATTCCCTGTGGAGCACTTGGTGTGAAACATAATTATACTGCTTCTTCTTTGTATATAAACCCTACATTATACATATCATCTACTTTGTGCATGATGTATCTCATGTGCAAAAATTCTCTGTTTGTGTTGTAACCTAACATCAACTTCACAGGGAGTGTCAGTGCAGGTTTGTGCTTACACATGCTCATAATGTCACATTAACAACTACAGTATTACCATAACTATTGCTTTACAGTTTACAGCAGGAAATCACTTGTGTAGTTTAACCATTAGATAAAAACCACAAAAAAACAGTACCACTCTACCTATCTTTTCGCATTCTTTGCTCCCCTTAGCAGTAAGGTTATGTTATATTTCACTCTTTAATTGTTGCAGTAGCGTTGTGTTGAGCCTAAGCTTCCCATAAAGTTGCATTATATAATGTGATAACTGAATGGTGTGGCATCCCTGTTTAGCAGTAGAAAGAGGTAAATTTGTTTCCATTCATTCAATCTCTACTCTTTGCTTTTCTCCTTTGGGATCACTCCACAGTTTCCTCTGTTAGTCCCTTATCTTTTTATAACCTTCTCTTCAGTATTATATTTAAGGGTCACTATTTATTTTCTACCTGATCTGTACTACACCTATAATACCACACCAAACCTTCTTACAACATTTTGCTTCTCACCTTCAAGACCCTTTCCTCTCTCTTCTACCCCTTCCTATATTTCCACTGTGATCTCCTGCTATACCTCATCCTACCACTTACAATCAGCCAATGATAGTCTTCTCTCAGCTCCTTTTGTGTCTACAGCCCTCTCACATATCAAACCTTTTCTCTCATTGCGCCTTATCTAAGGAATGCTCTTCCTCCCACCCTGCACCACTGCACCTCTCTTATGGTCTTCAAGTCACAATTGAAACTACACCTCCTTAACAAAACTTAAACATGCTAGAAGGCATTGACATTGTACAACGTAGGATCTTTACAAAATATTTACTTTATTTATGACCCCTATCCTGGCCATAAATCTAGCAATGCATACAGCACTTGACTCTTATGTACTCTGTGTGTACTCTGTTGGCACTTTAGATTGTAAGCTTTCAGGCAGGAACCTCACTTCCTGTGTTTCTTTTTGCAAAACACTTGTAATCCTGTATTGTCTACACTCTTAAATTGTAAAGCTCTGTTTTCACTTGTGGCGCTATATAAATAGACATACTCATTATAGAATTGCAATTTAACTTCTTTTACTATAAAAAATCTCCTTTAGTATTACTCCCACCATCCTCATCTATTATTCCCAAAATGCCCTTTCTTCTGAACTTCCCCACTGTCCTTATTTTCAACAACTCCCGTAACTAGTTTACCACTACTGCCAATCACTACCAAACAAGTGCTATCCTTCACTTAACCCATCCATTCTTTTCACTTATTCCCCCTAACAACCCTCCTCTAAAAGGCTCACCATGACCCTTATGCAAGGCAATGTCCATGGGTTCCAACATAAAAGTAGACAGGCAATGCAGTAAAGTGGTGGGAAATGCTGAGTTTTATAGCTAGAGGCATCAATAACTGAAAAAGCAAACTGGTCATGCCACTCTAATGATCTGTGGTTATCCTCACCTAGCTTATTTTGTATAGTACTAGAGACCCCATATCCAGAAGGATATAGATATTCAGGATAGAATACAGAAAAGGGCTACTATAATGGTGAATAATTTGCAGGGTGAGATAAAATATTAGTATAGACTAATGGATTTGAACATGTATAGCTTGGAAGAGAAAAGAGAGACAGAGAGAAAGGATATACAATAGAAACATTCAAATACATAACATGATTCAACAAAGTGCAGGAGGGAAGTACATTTCAAAGGAGCAGAAATGCTAAAACCAGAGGTCATATTAGTTAAGGTAAGCATGTATAGAATAGGAATAAGGCTATCCTGAGCATATGACAAGACCAAGACCAAATACGGTTTGAGTTTTTTGCAATGGTGAAAATGGGTAGAGTAGATGAGCCAAATGCTATCTAATACCTTATCTGTCATCAAATTTTATGTTTCTATGTTTGCCACTTTAATACAGGCACTTATACATTTTTATATTTAACATTCATGGATTACATGGTAAAATGATCACAAATATGTATAGGAAACCCATAGCATCTCATTTGTAGGAAACATTTTCGCAGTCAAAATTACAAAGAGAATACCTTTTCTGCCCACACCATCTGCCCTTTAATGTGTGCACAGGCCTGAGTGTGCAAATGTATGCATGTTTGATGATATGTGTGGGTCTTACATAAGAAATTTAAGCATACTGAAATCAATGTATTTTCTTGAAGAAAGGAGAAATGTATTTCACATTTCAGGTAAATTCTCTAAGGAAGAAATATATATTATACCCATCCCAATAGTGACAACAATGAAAATGGAATAACAATTTTCCATATGGACTATTTAATAAGCTGTACTGAATCTGCAATCGAAAGGACAATTTGTAAAGAGAAAATAATTCATAGAAACTAGTGTTGAGCGAGCATGCTCGGCCGATGCTCGGATCGGCTCGAGCATCGCTCTGCTCGGCACATGGCGGTACTCGTACGAGTACCGCATGTCCTCGCCCGCCATGTTCGGGTCTCCTCCCCGCACGTTTTGCGGCTGCTGCGCAGCCAATAAACGTGCATGGAGGCTCTGACATCGGTGTAATGCCAGCAGCCATGTTGGCTGCTGGCATTACACTGATTGGCTGGCCAGAACCCGTGGTCGGGTGCTGTATAGCACCTGACCATCGAGTTCGGCTCAGTCTTAGCCAGGGAGAGCTGAGGATAGGAAGGGAAAGGCAGTGTAGGGAGGAAAACAAGCAAAATTGTGAAAAAAAAGAACCAAAAGTCCTTTTTAGGACTACTGTGTGTGGGGGCAGCAGGTTATTTTGTGTGGGGGGAAAAAAAAAAAAAAAAAAAAATATATATTCTGTTTAGTGTGCAAAGTTGCAGATTAGAGCACATTCTGTTTAGTGTGCACAGTTGCAGATTAGAGCACATTCTGTTTAGTGTGCAAAGTTGCAGATTAGAGCACATTCTGTTTAGTGTGCAAAGTTGCAGATTAGAGCACATTCTGTTAAGTCTTCAAACTAAAATATCAAAGTCACATATTCCATTCAGTGTGCGTCGCCGCAGTTTAGCAGCACATTCTGTGTACTGTGCAGAGTTGCAGAATAGGAAGAAATACTGTTAAGTCTTCAAACTAAAATATCAAAGTCACATATTCCATTCAGTGTGCTTCGCCGCAGTTTAGCAGCACATTCTGTGTACTGTGCAGAGTTGCAGAATAGGAAGAAATACTGTTAAGTCTTCAAACTAAAATATCAAAGTCACATATTCCATTCAGTGTGCTTCGCCGCAGTTTAGCAGCACATTCTGTGTACTGTGCAGAGTTGCAGAATAGGAAGAAATACTGTTAAGTCTTCAAACTAAAATATCAAAGTCACATATTCCATTCAGTGTGCTTCGCCGCAGTGTAGCAGCACATTCTGTGTACTGTGCAGAGTTGCAGAATAGGAAGAAATACTGTTAAGTCTTCAAACTAAAATATCAAAGTCACATATTCCATTCAGTGTGCTTCGCCGCAGTTTAGCAGCACATTCTGTGTACTGTGCAGAGTTGCAGAATAGGAAGAAATACTGTTAAGTCTTCAAACTAAAATATCAAAGTCACATATTCCATTCAGTGTGCTTCGCCGCAGTTTAGCAGCACATTCTGTGTACTGTGCAGAGTTGCAGAATAGGAAGAAATACTGTTAAGTCTTCAAACTAAAATATCAAAGTCACATATTCCATTCAGTGTGCTTCGCCGCAGTTTAGCAGCACATTCTGTGCACTGTGCAGAGTTGCAGAATAGGAAGAAATACTGTTAAGTCTTCAAACTAAAATATCAAAGTCACATATTCCATTCAGTGTGCTTCGCCGCAGTTTAGCAGCACATTCTGTGTACTGTGCAGAGTTGCAGAATAGGAAGAAATACTGTTAAGTCTTCAAACTAAAATATCAAAGTTACATATTCCATTCAGTGTGCTTCGCCGCAGTTTAGCAGCACATTCTGTGTACTGTGCAGAGTTGCAGAATAGGAAGAAATACTGTTAAGTCTTCAAACTAAAATATCAAAGTCACATATCCATTCAGTGTGCTTCGCCGCAGTGTAGCAGCACATTCTGTGTACTGTGCAGAGTTGCAGAATAGGAAGAAATACTGTTAAGTCTTCAAACTAAAATATTAAAGTCACATATTCCATTCAGTGTGTGTCACCGCAGTTTAGCAGCCTATTCTGTGTACTCTGCACAGTTGCAGACTAGGAAGAAATACTGTTAAGTTTTCAAACTCAAATATTAAAGTCACATATTCCATTCAGTGTGTGTCACCGCCGTTTAGCAGCCTATTCTGTGTACTCTGCACAGTTGCAGACTAGGAAGAAATACTGTTAAGTTTTCAAACTAAAATATTAAAGTCACATATTCCATTCAGTGTGTGTCACCGCCGTTTAGCAGCCTATTGTGTGTACTCTGCACAGTTGCAGAATAGGAAGAAATACTGTTAAGTTTTCAAACTCAAATATTAAAGTCACATATTCCATTCTGTGTTCGTCACCGCAGTTTAGCAGCCTATTCTGTGTACTCTGCACAGTTGCAGAATAGGAAGAAATACTGTTAAGTTTTCAAACTCAAATATTAAAGTCACATATTCCATTCAGTGTGTGTCACCGCCGTTTAGCAGCCTATTCTGTGTACTCTGCACAGTTGCAGACTAGGAAGAAATACTGTTAAGTTTTCAAACTAAAATATTAAAGTCACATATTCCATTCAGTGTGTGTCACCGCCGTTTAGCAGCCTATTCTGTGTACTCTGCACAGTTGCAGAATAGGAAGAAATACTGTTAAGTTTTCAAACTCAAATATTAAAGTCACATATTCCATTCAGTGTGTGTCACCGCCGTTTAGCAGCCTATTCTGTGTACTCTGCACAGTTGCAGACTAGGAAGAAATACTGTTAAGTTTTCAAACTCAAATATTAAAGTCACATATTCCATTCAGTGTGTGTCACCGCCGTTTAGCAGCCTATTCTGTGTACTCTGCACAGTTGCAGACTAGGAAGAAATACTGTTAAGTTTTCAAACTCAAATATTAAAGTCACATATTCCATTCAGTGTGTGTCACCGCCGTTTAGCAGCCTATTCTGTGTACTCTGCACAGTTGCAGACTAGGAAGAAATACTGTTAAGTTTTCAAACTCAAATATTAAAGTCACATATTCCATTCAGTGTGTGTCACCGCCGTTTAGCAGCCTATTCTGTGTACTCTGCACAGTTGCAGACTAGGAAGAAATACTGTTAAGTTTTCAAACTAAAATATTAAAGTCACATATTCCATTCAGTGTGTGTCACCGCAGTTTAGCAGCCTATTCTGTGTACTCTGCACAGTTGCAGAATAGGAAGAAATACTGTTAAGTTTTCAAACTCAAATATTAAAGTCACATATTCCGTGTAAGATGAAGAAGGAGGGTAAAAAGGGACGGGGAAGTGGACGTGATCCTGATAGTTCAGGGCGCGGGTCAGGACGCGGAGAAACTGTGCCTGGTGCCAGAGCACAAGAAAGAAAGACATCCACCATACCTAGCTTCATGTCTAATTTTACAGGGCGTCGCAGGACATCACTCTCGAGGTCCGACCACTGCGAACAGGTGGTCGGTTGGATGACAGCTGATACTGCTTCCAGTCGGTTAAGCACCAACCTGTCTTCCACCAAGTCCACTCTCAGTAGCCAAGAGTCTGGTCAAAATAATCCTCACTCTAATCATCCTTCCTCCCACCATACACGGTCTGGTCAAAGAAGTGATCCCACACTGGGATATAGTGAGGAGCTCGTCTCATCACCAATCCTTCATTTGACCCTCTCTCCAAGCACGCTTGTAGAGGAACATGACATCTTGTGCCCTGATTCACAACCTCTAGAGGCTACCCAATCACAAGAAGATGACAGATGTGAACGGCATTTAAGGTCAAAGGAAGTAGTGGATGATGATGATGATTAGTGATGAGCGAGCACCCCAATGCTCGGGTGTTCGGGTGCTCTGACCGAGCACCCCCTGAGGCTCGAGTGCTCGGCCGAGCACCCGAGCCCCATTGAAGTCAATGGGAGGACTCGAGCATTACACCAGGCACCCCCTGCTCTGATGAGGGGAGGGTGCCTGGTCCATAGGAAAAGGGCAGAAAAAGATGGAAACACTACAGAAATGGTTCAGGGACAGCATAGGGAGGATGTCTGGATGCATCTTGGACTCCAACATCGCTGCTGGGAACGATCTTTCGCCCGTAGTACGCCATTTTTACAGACTGACCATAAAACACACAAAAAGGAAAATAAAAACGACTTTAGGCGAAAAATTGTTACCAAACAATATTTGCTGTATATTTACTTGTATATCATCTGCAAATTATCCAAAAATTTCCTTGATTTTCGGAAGTGAGGCCATGATTAAGAGGGAAACGTGCGCAGAGGCAAATTCTCCCAAAAATTTCCTTGATTTTCAGAACTGAGGCCATGATTAAGAGGGAAACGTGCGCAGAAGCAAATTCTCCCAAAAATTTCCTTGATTTTCAGAACTGAGGCCATGATTAAGAGGGAAACGTGCGCAGAGGCAAATTCTCCCAAAAATTTCCTTGATTTTCAGAACTGAGGCCATGATTAAGAGGGAAACGTGCACAGAGGCAAATTCTCCCAAAAATTTCCTTGATTTTCAGAACTGAGGCCATGATTAAGAGGGAAACGTGCACAGAGGCAAATTCTCCCAAAAATTTCCTTGATTTTATTGAACTGAGGCCATGATTAAGAGGGAAACGTGCGCTGAGCTGACCATCTAAAACATTATGGGTGAGGGTCTGCTGCAGAGCTGACCATCCTAAACATTATATGCGTAGGCCCGCTAGTGAGCTGACGCTATAAACATTATATGAGAGGGCCCACTAGAGAGCTGACCCAATAAAACATTATATGAGAAGGCCCGCTGGTGAGCTGACCTATATAAAAATTGGCAAACAGGGCCCGCTGGTGAGCTGACCCTATATAAAAATTATATCACAGGGCCCGCTGGTGAGCTGGCCCTATATAAAAATTATATCACAGGGCCCGCTGGTGAGCTGGCCCTATATAAAAATTATATCCCAGGGCATATGGAAGAGGAGGAGGAGGATGAGAAGATTAAGAGTCAACCATATACCCGTTTTTTGGGTGGAAGGGGTGAATGGGAATACAGAGTATTCCCATCATTGTAAATAACATATATAAAGTGAGTTTATGTTCCCCCGGGGCTTTCCTCCAGTGGAGTGGAGAAGTCAGGGGAAATCCAGGCCTTGTTCATTTTTATAAGTGTCAACCTATCAGCATTGTCGGTGGAAAGGCGGATACGCTTATCTGTTATGATGCCACCAGCAGCACTAAATACCCGCTCAGACAGAACGCTGGCGGCAGGGCAGGCCAGCACCTCCAAGGCGTAGAGTGCCAGTTCATACCACGTGTCCAGCTTGGACACCCAGTAGTTGTAAGGCACAGAGGGATCATTGAGGACGCTGACACGGTCTGCTACGTACTCCTTCACCATCTTCCAAAACTTTTCCCTCCTTGTGACACTAGGCTGCGCATCAGGGTGAGGGTGCTGGCGGGGTGTCATGAAGGTGTCCCACGCCTTGGAGAGTGTTGCCCTGCCTTTGTCGGAACTGCTGTGTGCTCCCCTTTTCTCCCCTTCTCGGTTGGCCAAGGTAGCACGTACTCTGCCGCCAGCGTTGTCAGATGGAAAATTTTGGAGCAATTTTTCAACAAGAACCTTCTGGTATTGCACCATTTTGCTTGTCCTCTCCACCGGAGGAATGAGAGATGAGAAATTCTCTTTGTAGCGGGGGTCCAGAAGGGTGAACACCCAGTAATCCGTGTTGTTTAAAATGCGTATAACGCGTGGGTCACGGGAAAGGCAGCCTAACATAAAGTCAGCCATGTGTGCCAGAGTACCAACAGTCAAGATTTCGCTGTCCTCACCAGGAGGATGACTCTCAATATCCTCATCCCCTTCCTCCTCTTCTGCCCACCCACGCTGAAGAGATGGAACTAAAGTTCCATGGCTACCCTCTGTAGCGGAGGCAACCGTGTCTTCCTCCTCCTCCTCCTCCTCCTCCGCCTCCTCCAATTGTCGCTGAGAAGACGAAGTGAGGGTGCTCTGGCTATCACCTTGTGTAAGCTCTTCCTCCCCCATTTCCACCTCTTCCACATGCAAAGCGTCGGTTTTAATTGTGAGCAGCGAGCGTTTCAGTAGACACAGAAGTGGGATGGTTACACTGATAATAGCGTTATCGCCGCTCACCATCTGTGTCGATTCCTCAAAATTGCGTAAAACCTCGCAGAGGTCTGACATCCATTCCCACTCCTCACTTCTGATTACAGGAAGTTGAACGGAGAGGCGACGACCGTGTAACAGCTGGTACTCCACTACTGCCCTCTGCTGCTCACAAAGCCGGGCCAACATGTGGAAGGTGGAGTTCCAGCGCGTGCTCACGTCACACAGCAGCCGGTGAGCTGGCAATTGTAAGCGCTGCTACAGCTTCAACAGGCCGGCTGAAGCTGTTGATGACTTACGGAAATGTGCACACACGCGGCGCACCTTGGTCAAGAGATCATGCACATTGGGGTAGGTTTTTAGAAATCGCTGCACCACTAAATTAAATACATGCGCTAGGCATGGTACGTGTGTGAGCTTGCCGAGCTCCAAAGCCGCCACCAAGTTACGCCCATTATCACACACAACCATGCCTGGTTGCAGGTTGAGTGGCGAGAGCCACTGCTCGGTCTGGTGACTAATCCCCTGCAACAGCTCTGAGGCCGTGTGCTGTTTGTCCCCAAGGCAGATCAGCTTCAGCACGGCCTGTTGACGCTTCCCCACTGCAGTGCTACACTGCTTCCAGCTACTGGCTGATGGGGGAGTGGCGCTGCGTGTAGAGAATTCGGAGGTGGAAACGGAGGAGGAGGAGCCAATAACGTAGGTGCTGGTGGAAACCCTGATGGAGGTAGGGCCCGCAATCCTCGGCGTGGGTAGCACCCGTGCCATCCCAGGGTCCGAGTCGCTCCCAGCCTCCACGACATTCACCCAGTGTGCCGTCAGGGAAATGTAGCGTCCCTGGACACAAGCACTTGTCCATGTGTCAGTCTTTAAGTGGACCTTCCCAGTAACTGCGTTGGTCAGGGCACGGGTGATGTTACGGGACACATGGTGGTGTAATGCGGGGATGGCACACCGGGAAAAGTAGTGGCGGCTGGGGACCGCGTACCGAGGGACAGCTGCTGCCATCAGGCTACGGAAGGACTCAGTGTCCACAAGCCTAAATGGCAGCATTTCGATGGCCAGTAATTTGGAAAGGTGTGAGGTTAGTGCTATGGCCTGTGGGTGGGTGGCTGGGTACTTTCTCTTGCGCTCAAATGCCTGGGGTAACGACATTTGGACGCTGTGCTGGGACAGGACAGTGGATGTGGTCGCTGATGGTGCTTCAGATGGTACAGGTGCAGGGCGGGAGGTATGCGGGCCTGCGCCTTCGACAGGCGATTGGCCGGCACCGAAAACAGGGGAAGAGGAGGCAGTGGTGTGGCCTGCAGACACAGATGGGCGATCCAGGCGTTCCTCCCACTTACTACGGTGCTTGGATGCCATGTGTCGGATCATGCTGGTGGTGGTGAGGTTTCTAGTGTTCATGCCTCGGCTCATTCTGGTGTGGCACAGGTTGCAAACTACAATTCTTATGTCGTCCGCACTTTCCTTAAAAAAACGCCATAAGGCGGAACACCTACCCTTTGGCAAGGTAGATTTACGCAAGGGGGTGCTCCGTGGAACATTTGCGGGCCGGTTTGGTGCGGTCCGCCTTCTTTCTGTAGCCACACCACTGCCTCTTCCAGCCTGTTGCGGTGCTGCAGATGGCTCACCCTCAGGACTGCTGACATCGCTCGGCTCTACACCTTCCCAGGTGGGGTCAGTCACCTCATCGTCCACCAAGTCCTCCTCCACTTCCTCACTCTGATCATCCTCCTCATGTCTTGATCCCACCACATACTCAGTCATTGACAACTGTATAACATCCTCCTCAACAAGGTCTTGAGACAGTAATAGTGGTTGATTTAATGGCAACTGTGTCTCATCATCATCATCATCCACTACTTCCTTTGACCTTAAATGCCGTTCACATCTGTCATCTTCTTGTGATTGGGTAGCCTCTAGAGGTTGTGAATCAGGGCACAAGATGTCATGTTCCTCTGCAAGCGTGCTTGGAGAGAGGGTCAAATGAAGGATTGGTGATGAGACGAGCTCCTCACTATATCCCAGTATGGGATCACTTCTTTGACCAGACCGTGTATGGTGGGAGGAAGGATGATTAGAGTGAGGATTATTTTGACCAGACTCTTGGCTACTGAGAGTGGACTTGGTGGAAGACAGGGTGGTGCTTAACCGACTGGAAGCAGTATCAGCTGTCATCCAACCGACCACCTGTTCGCAGTGGTCGGACCTTGAGAGTGATGTCCTGCGACGCCCTGTAAAATTACACATGAAGCTAGGTATGGTGGATGTCTTTCTTTCTTGTGCTCTGGCACCAGGCACAGTTTCTCCGCGTCCTGACCCGCGCCCTGAACTTTCAGGATCACGTCCACTTCCCCGTCCCTTTTTACCCGCCTTCTTCATCTTACACAGAATATGTGACTTTAATATTTGAGTTTGAAAACTTAACAGTATTTCTTACTATTCTGCAACTCTGCAGAGTACACAGAATAGGCTGCTAAACTGCGGTGACACACACTGAATGGAATAAGTGACTTTAATATTTGAGTTTGAAAACTTAACAGTATTTCTTACTATTCTGCAACTGTGCAGAGTACACAGAATAGGCTGCTAAACTGCGGTGACACACACTGAATGGAATAAGTGACTTTAATATTTGAGTTTGAAAATTTAACAGTATTTCTTACTATTCTGCAACTGTGCAGAGTACACAGAATAGGCTGCTAAACGGCGGTGAAACACACTGAATGGAATATGTGACTTTAATATTTGAGTTTGAAAACTTAACAGTATTTCTTACTATTCTGCAACTGTGCAGAGTACACAGAATAGGCTGCTAAACGGCGGTGAAACACACTGAATGGAATATGTGACTTTAATATTTGAGTTTGAAAACTTAACAGTATTTCTTACTATTCTGCAACTGTGCAGAGTACACAGAATAGGCTGCTAAACGGCGGTGAAACACACTGAATGGAATATGTGACTTTAATATTTGAGTTTGAAAACTTAACAGTATTTCTTACTATTCTGCAACTGTGCAGAGTACACAGAATAGGCTGCTAAACGGCGGTGATACACACTGAATGGAATATGTGACTTTGATATTTGAGTTTGAAAACTTAACACTATTTCTTACTATTCTGCAACTCTGCAGAGTACACAGAATAGGCTGCTAAACGGCGGTGAAACACACTGAATGGAATATGTGACTTTAATATTTGAGTTTGAAAACTTAACAGTATTTCTTACTATTCTGCAACTGTGCAGAGTACACAGAATAGGCTGCTAAACGGCGGTGAAACACACTGAATGGAATATGTGACTTTAATATTTGAGTTTGAAAACTTAACAGTATTTCTTACTATTCTGCAACTGTGCAGAGTACACAGAATAGGCTGCTAAACGGCGGTGAAACACACTGAATGGAATATGTGACTTTAATATTTGAGTTTGAAAACTTAACAGTATTTCTTACTATTCTGCAACTGTGCAGAGTACACAGAATAGGCTGCTAAACGGCGGTGAAACACACTGAATGGAATATGTGACTAATATTTGAGTTTGAAAACTTAACAGTATTTCTTACTATTCTGCAACTGTGCAGAGTACACAGAATAGGCTGCTAAACGGCGGTGAAACACACTGAATGGAATATGTGACTTTGATATTTGAGTTTGAAAACTTAACAGTATTTCTTACTATTCTGCAACTGTGCAGAGTACACAGAATAGGCTGCTAAACGGCGGTGAAACACACTGAATGGAATATGTGACTTTAATATTTGAGTTTGAAAACTTAACAGTATTTCTTACTATTCTGCAACTGTGCAGAGTACACAGAATAGGCTGCTAAACGGCGGTGAAACACACTGAATGGAATATGTGACTTTAATATTTGAGTTTGAAAACTTAACAGTATTTCTTACTATTCTGCAACTGTGCAGAGTACACAGAATAGGCTGCTAAACGGCGGTGAAACACACTGAATGGAATATGTGACTTTAATATTTGAGTTTGAAAACTTAACAGTATTTCTTACTATTCTGCAACTGTGCAGAGTACACAGAATAGGCTGCTAAACGGCGGTGAAACACACTGAATGGAATATGTGACTTTAATATTTGAGTTTGAAAACTTAACAGTATTTCTTACTATTCTGCAACTGTGCAGAGTACACAGAATAGGCTGCTAAACGGCGGTGATACACACTGAATGGAATATGTGACTTTGATATTTGAGTTTGAAAACTTAACACTATTTCTTACTATTCTGCAACTCTGCAGAGTACACAGAATGTGCTGCTAAACTGCGGCGAAGCACACTGAATGGAATATGTGACTTTAATATTTGAGTTTGAAAACTTAACAGTATTTCTTCCTATTCTGCAACTCTGCACAGTACACAGAATGTGCTGCTAAACTGCGGCGAAGCACACTGAATGGAATATGTGACTTTGATATTTTAGTTTGAAGACTTAACAGTATTTCTTCCTATTCTGCAACTCTGCACAGTACACAGAATGTGCTGCTAAACTGCGGCGACGCACACTGAATGGAATATGTGACTTTGATATTTTAGTTTGAAGACTTAACAGAATGTGCTCTAATCTGCAACTTTGCACACTAAACAGAATGTGCTCTAATCTGCAACTTTGCACACTAAACAGAATGTGCTCTAATCTGCAACTTTGCACACTAAACAGAATGTGCTCTAATCTGCAACTGTGCACACTAAACAGAATGTGCTCTAATCTGCAACTTTTCACACTAAACAGAATATTTTTTTTTTTTTTTTATGTTTTTTTCCCCCCACACAAAATAACCTGCTGCCCCCACACACAGTAGTCCTAAAAAGGACTTTTGGTTCTTTTTTTTCACAATTTTTGTTTTTTTCCTCCCTACACTGCCTTTCCCTTCCTATCCTCAGCTCTCCCTGGCTCAGACTGAGCCGAACTCGATGGTCAGGTGCTATACAGCACCCGACCACGGGTTCTGGCCAGCCAATCAGTGTAATGCCAGCAGCCAACATGGCTGCTGGCATTACACCGATGTCAGAGCCTCCCTGCACGTTTATTGGCTGCGCAGCAGCCGCAAAACGTGTGGGGAGGAGACCCGAACATGGCGGGCGAGCACATGCGGTACTCGTACGAGTACCGCCATGTGCCGAGCAGAGCGATGCTCGAGCCGATCCGAGCATCGGCCGAGCATGCTCGCTCAACACTAATGATGATGATGAGACACAGTTGCCATTAAATCAACCACTATTTCCGTCTCAAGACCTTGTTGAGGAGAATGTTATACAGTTGTCAATGACTGAGTATGTGGTGGGATCAAGACTTGAGGAGGATGATCAGAGTGAGGAAGTGGAGGAGGACTTGGTGGACGATGAGGTGACTGACCCCACCTGGGAAGGTGTAGAGCCGAGCGATGACAGCAGTCCTGAGGGTGAGCCATCTGCAGCACCGCAACAGGCTGGAAGAGGCAGTGGTGTGGCTACAGAAAGAAGGCGGACCGCACCAAACCGGCCCGCAAATGTTCCACGGAGCACCCCCTTGCGTAAATCTACCTTGCCAAAGGGTAGGTGTTCCGCGGTATGGCGTTTTTTTAAGGAAAGTGCGGACGGCAAAAGAATTGTAGTTTGCAACCTGTGCCACACCAGAATGAGCCGAGGCATGAACACTAGAAACCTCACCACCACCAGCATGATCCGACACATGGCATCCAAGCACCGTAGTAAGTGGGAGGAACGCCTGGATCGCCCATCTGTGTCTGCAGGCCACACCACTGCCTCCTCTTCCCCTGTTTTCGGTGCCGGCCAATCGCCTGTCGAAGGCGCAGGCCCGCATACCTCCCGCCCTGCACCTGTAGCATCTGAAGCACCATCAGCGACCACATCCACTTCCCTGTCCCAGCGCAGCGTCCAAATGTCGTTACCCCAGGCATTTGAGCGCAAGAGAAAGTACCCAGCCACCCACCCACAGGCCATAGCACTAACCTCACACCTTTCCAAATTACTGGCCATCGAAATGCTGCCATTTAGGCTTGTGGACACTGAGTCCTTCCGCAGCCTGATGGCAGCAGCTGTCCCTCGGTACGCGGTCCCCAGCCGCCACTACTTTTCCCGGTGTGCCATCCCCGCATTACACCACCATGTGTCCCGTAACATCACCCGTGCCCTGACCAACGCAGTTACTGGGAAGGTCCACTTAACGACTGACACATGGACAAGTGCTTGTGGCCAGGGATGCTACATTTCCCTGACGGCACCCTGGGTGAATGTCGTGGAGGCTGGGAGCGACTCGGACCCTGGGATGGCACGGGTGCTACCCACGCCGAGGATTGCGGGCCCTACCTCCATCAGGGTTTCCGCCAGCACCTACGTTATTGGCTCCTCCTCCTCCGTTTCCACCTCCGAATTCTCTACACGCAGCGCCACTCCCCCATCAGCCAGTAGCTGGAAGCAGTGTAGCACTGCAGTGGGGAAGCGTCAACAGGCCGTGCTGAAGCTGATCTGCCTTGGGGACAAACAGCACACGGCCTCAGAGCTGTTGCAGGGGATTAGTCACCAGACCGAGCAGTGGCTCTCGCCACTCAACCTGCAACCAGGCATGGTTGTGTGTGATAATGGGCGTAACTTGGTGGCGGCTTTGGAGCTCGGCAAGCTCACACACGTACCATGCCTAGCGCATGTATTTAATTTAGTGGTGCAGCGATTTCTAAAAACCTACCCCAATGTGCATGATCTCTTGACCAAGGTGCGCCGCGTGTGTGCACATTTCCGTAAGTCATCTACAGCTTCGGCCGGCCTGTTGAAGCTGCAGCAGCGCTTACAATTGCCAGCTCACCGGCTGCTGTGTGACGTGAGCACGCGCTGGAACTCCACCTTCCACATGTTGGCCCGGCTTTGTGAGCAGCAGAGGGCAGTAGTGGAGTACCAGCTGTTACACGGTCGTCGCCTCTCCGTTCAACTTCCTGTAATCAGAAGTGAGGAGTGGGAATGGATGTCAGACCTCTGCGAGGTTTTACGCAATTTTGAGGAATCGACACAGATGGTGAGCGGCGATAACGCTATTATCAGTGTAACCATCCCACTTCTGTGTCTACTGAAACGCTCGCTGCTCACAATTAAAACCGACGCTTTGCATGTGGAAGAGGTGGAAATGGGGGAGGAAGAGCTTACACAAGGTGATAGCCAGAGCACCCTCACTTCGTCTTCTCAGCGACAATTGGAGGAGGCGGAGGAGGAGGAGGAGGAAGACACGGTTGCCTCCGCTACAGAGGGTAGCCATGGAACTTTAGTTCCATCTCTTCAGCGTGGGTGGGCAGAAGAGGAGGAAGAGGATGAGGATATTGAGAGTCATCCTCCTGGTGAGGACAGCGAAATCTTGACTGTTGGTACTCTGGCACACATGGCTGACTTTATGTTAGGCTGCCTTTCCCGTGACCCACGCGTTATACGCATTTTAAACAACACGGATTACTGGGTGTTCACCCTTCTGGACCCCCGCTACAAAGAGAATTTCTCATCTCTCATTCCTCCGGTGGAGAGGACAAGCAAAATGGTGCAATACCAGAAGGTTCTTGTTGAAAAATTGCTCCAAAATTTTCCATCTGACAACGCTGGCGGCAGAGTACGTGCTACCTTGGCCAACCGAGAAGGGGAGAAAAGGGGAGCACACAGCAGTTCCGACAAAGGCAGGGCAACACTCTCCAAGGCGTGGGACACCTTCATGACACCCCGCCAGCACCCTCACCCTGATGCGCAGCCTAGTGTCACAAGGAGGGAAAAGTTTTGGAAGATGGTGAAGGAGTACGTAGCAGACCGTGTCAGCGTCCTCAATGATCCCTCTGTGCCTTACAACTACTGGGTGTCCAAGCTGGACACGTGGTATGAACTGGCACTCTACGCCTTGGAGGTGCTGGCCTGCCCTGCCGCCAGCGTTCTGTCTGAGCGGGTATTTAGTGCTGCTGGTGGCATCATAACAGATAAGCGTATCCGCCTTTCCACCGACAATGCTGATAGGTTGACACTTATAAAAATGAACAAGGCCTGGATTTCCCCTGACTTCTCCACTCCACTGGAGGAAAGCCCCGGGGGAACATAAACTCACTTTATATATGTTATTTACAATGATGGGAATACTCTGTATTCCCATTCACCCCTTCCACCCAAAAAACGGGTATATGGTTGACTCTTAATCTTCTCATCCTCCTCCTCCTCTTCCATATGCCCTGGGATATAATTTTTATATAGGGCCAGCTCACCAGCGGGCCCTGTGATATAATTTTTATATAGGGCCAGCTCACCAGCGGGCCCTGTGATATAATTTTTATATAGGGCCAGCTCACCAGCGGGCCCTGTTTGCCAATTTTTATATAGGTCAGCTCACCAGCGGGCCTTCTCATATAATGTTTTATTGGGTCAGCTCTCTAGCGGGCCCTCTCATATAATGTTTTATAGCGTCAGCTCACTAGCGGGCCTTCGCATATAATGTTTAGGATGGTCAGCTCTGCAGCAGACCCTCACCCATAATGTTTTAGATGGTCAGCTCAGCGCACGTTTCCCTCTTAATCATGGCCTCAGTTCAATAAAATCAAGGAAATTTTTGGGGAGAATTTGCCTCTGCGCACGTTTCCCTCTTAATCATGGCCTCAGTTCTGAAAATCAAGGAAATTTTTGGGAGAATTTGCCTCTGCGCACGTTTCCCTCTTAATCATGGCCTCAGTTCTGAAAATCAAGGAAATTTTTGGGAGAATTTGTCTCTGCGCACGTTTCCCTCTTAATCATGGCCTCAATTCTGAAAATCAAGGAAATTTTTGGGAGAATTTGCCTCTGCGCACGTTTCCCTCTTAATCATGGCCTCAGTTCTGAAAATCAAGGAAATTTTTGGGAGAATTTGCCTCTGCGCACGTTTCCCTCTTAATCATGGCCTCAGTTCTGAAAATCAAGGAAATTTTTGGGAGAATTTGCCTCTGCGCACATTTCCCTCTTAATCATGGCCTCACTTCAGAAAATCAAGGAAATTTTTGGGAGAATTTGCAGATGATATACAAGTAAATATACAGCAAATATTGTTTGGTAACAATTTTTCGCCTAAAGTCGTTTTTATTTTCCTTTTTGTGTGTTTTATGGTCAGTCTGTAAAAATGGCGTACTACGGGCGAAAGATCGTTCCCAGCAGCGATGTTGGAGTCCAAGATGCATCCAGACATCCTCCCTATGCTGTCCCTGAACCATTTCTGTGGTGTTTCCATCCTTTTCTGCCATTTTCCTATGGACCAGGCACCCTCCCCTCATCAGAGCAGGGGGTGCCTGGTGTAATGCTCGAGTCCTCCCATTGACTTCAATGGGGCTCGGGTGCTCGGCCGAGCACTCGAGCCTCAGGGGGTGCTCGGTCAGAGCACCCGAACACCCGAGCATTGGGGTGCTCGCTCATCACTAATAGAAACATAGAATTTAATGGCAGACAAGTACCATTCAGCCCATCTAGTCTGCCCACAGAGATACATTATTGTCCAAAGGTTATAATGATAATATTTTAGAAAATAGGTAACTTACTCGATTAGTCAATAATACTATAAGCAAGAAATAAAATATGATTTTAGTGTTTCTACCTGTTAAATTATTTTCTCTTTAGACCATATGGAACATAAGTACCAGGGGGTTGAGCCCCTCCTTTGGAGTGCAGGACACATCTCAAAAGACCGAGTCTTGTGGGTAGGAGCTCAAACCTTCCCCTGCCCTGCAATTACCCAGAATGAATGTGACACAGCAAGGCAAGCAAGAGAAGAAGTCCCCTAAGAGAAGAAAGACTCTAAAAGTCCTCTGTAGCACAGGCAGGTAAGACCAAAATAAAGGTCCCCTTACCTGGGTGAGAGACCAGTGTTCCATATGGACTAAACAGAAAAGGATTTAAAGGGATAGTAATATTTCATTTTTACTATCCTCCATGTTGTAGCCCTTAAAAATCGGAATTAAACGAGACCAGAGGCATTTCTCAATCATTTATGGTTTGAGAGATATCGACATTCAAATTTCCCTCTCCTTCTCTCTCCCCCCTGACATCAGCGTTATAGCTGACAGCAGGGGAATCCAGTCCGTGAGCAAGCGGCGACTCTGCATCAGTGCTGAGATCAAGTTAAAGAAATAGAAATCCTTCATTGTAATGGTCTTCTACGTGTGCTTGGTTTGCAAGCACACGTAGAAGACCATTTCAGAGAAGGATTTTTGTTTCTATAACTCAATCTCGTCACTGCTGCAGAGCTGCCTCCGGTCCCGGGACCGGATTCCCCTGCTGTCAGCTATAACGCTGACGTCAGGGGAGAGAGAAGGAGAGGGAACTTTGAATGTGGATATCTCTCAAACCATAAAGGTTTGAGAGATGCCTCTGGTCTCGTTTAATTCATGTTTTTAAGGGCTACATCATGGGGGATAGTAATAATGAAGTATTACTATCCCTTTAACAGGTAAGAACACTAAATCCCTATTTTCTCTTACAACCTATTGAGGCTGCATTCAAGTGGAATTCAAACAAGTGGGAGTTTGGAAGAATCTGGTTAAAAAGTACATGCAAGTGTGTTTGGTGTTAATTAAGGGTTAAAAAAGTATATTCAGGGTCAAAAAAATAACTGTTGTGTTTACTGTACTGTCACGGAGTGACTAGGAAATAACAACGCTGACAAGTACAGATGAAATTAAGATAAAACTTTATTTAAGTACAATAGTGGCAGTAATGATGACACAGTAATGGTAGCAGCAAATGACACAGCAGTGGCAGTAATGAGTGACACAAAAGTGACAGCAAAGAGTGACACAGCTTCACGAGACCAGGAAGAAACAGTGAACTCACTTTCCTCATCCTTCACTAGGCAGATGAGCAGTAACGGAATGGCCCTGGGAATGCACACAGGCTAGGTGGGAAGACAGCACAAAGCACTTCCACACACACACAGTTGGCAGGAAATATGAAGCGCAACAATACCCAAATGCTAGGTATACAACCGACAAGGTAACCGGAACTGAGGCTAGGTGAGGAAACACACAAACTGGGACGGCCACGGGAGGTCAGTAACACGGACTGGCTGACAAGCGCAGCTAGCAGAAGCAAGCGCTGAGAGCAAGGCACAAGCAGCAAGGATTCCTGACCGAGGCAAGGAATCGCAATCAGAGCACAACAGAGAGAGAGAAACAGAGGCAGCCCAGGGTCAGAGCCGGATCGGGTAGAGTCAGACATCGTCAGTGGTCGGAGCTGGAATGGGTAGTCAGATGTAGCCAGGAGTCAGAGCCGGATTGGGTAGTCAGACGAAGCCAGGAGTCAGAGCCGGATTGGGTAGTCAGACGTAGCCAGGAGTCAGAGCCGGATTGGGTAATCAGACGTAGCCAGGAGTCAGAGCCGGATTGGGTAGTCAGACGTATCCAGGAATCAGAGCCGGATTGGGTAGTCAGACGTAGCCAGGAATCAGAGCCGGATCAGGTAGTCAGACGTAGCCAGGAGTAATACACAGGAACAGCAATGGACCAACACAGCACTAAGCTCAGGTACACCACGAAAGGGCAAAGGTAATGAGACATGTTGAGGTTTAAAAGGCCTGGCAGGTGGGCGGAGAGATGACATCACCAGCCTAGAGACCTATAAGAACAGCAACTCAGTGTAGAGCGACAGCTAGGCAGTAACAATGTCACTGAATAGGAATACCTATTGGAGGCAATCACGGGAACCGTGATAGTACCCCCCCCCCACTCAACAATCTCCCACCCACGGAGGAGACCATACCTTATTGGGAAATTTCATGTGGAAACTGCGCAACAATCTAGGAGTGTGAATATCATTCTGATCTACCCAGGAACTCTCCTCTGGACCATAATCTTTCCAGTGGACAAAATATTGGATGCACCCCTGGACCCTGTGGGAGTCCAGGATGCTTTGGATCTCATACTCATCCTGATTCTGAATGCGCACTGGACCTGGGACTACAGGAGCAGAAGAGTAGCTGTTACAGATCAGTGGTTTTGGGAGAGAGACATGAAAAACGTTGTGGATGCGCATATTCCTAGGGAGGTCTAAGGCATAGGACACAGGGTTTATTCTACGGAGCACCTAGAAGGGTCCTATGAAATGTGGAGCCATCTTATGAAACGGCACTTACACGTGCAGATTGTTGGTGGCCAACCAGACTATCCCCCACCTGAAAGACAGGAGTAGGATGCCTCCTGTGATCTGCGTGTCTCTGATATCGCTCTGAGGACCTTCGTAAGGCATTCTGAACCTGTGACCATGTGGAGCGGAGCTGTTCCATATGCTCTTCCAGAGTCAGAATTTCCTGTGCCCAAAATGCATCCGGCAGCAGAGAAGGTTGGAACCCATAGTTAATCAGGAAGGGAGATCTCCCGGAAGAAGAGTTTATGGCACAGTTCCTGGCAAACTCCGCCCACGGCAACAGATCAACCCAATTATAATGATAATCAGAAGCGAAGCAGAGCAAGAATTGTTCCAGCCCTTGATTGGCTCTTTCCGCAGCACCATTAGTCTGGGGGTGGTAGGCAGATGAAGATAGCAGTTTGATGCCCATCTGGTCACAAAAGGTCCTCCAAAATCTCGATACGAACTGGCTTCCACAATCAGAAACCACAACCTGGGGTACTCCGTGGAGCCTGAATACCTCCCTAGCAAATACCACTGCCAATTCTTTAGAGGAGGCTAGTCCTGGAAGCGGAACGAAATGTGCCATTTTGGAGAATCGATCCACGATCATTAGTATGACTGTACAGCCCTTGGAAATTGGCTGAAAGATAGAATGCAAAGAGTGGTAGTAAATGGCAAGTTCTCCAGTTGGATAAACGTGATAAGTGGAGTGCCTCAGGGATCTGTCCTGGGTCCTCTTCTTTTTAATTTGTTTATTAATGACCTCCCAGAGGGCATAGGAAGCCATGTATCAGTGTTTGCCGATGACACAAAATTAAGTAAGGTAATAAAGTCTGAACTGTATGTGTCTTCATTACAAGAGGATTTGGACAAATTGAGTAACTGGGCAGGCAAATGGCAAATGAGATTCAATATAGACAAGTGTAAAGTTATGCATTTTGGGTATAATAATAAAAATGCAACATATAGTTTAAATGGTGTTTCTCTGGGGAAATCTACTAATGAAAAGGATTTGGGAGTAATGGTAGACAATAGACTTAACAGTAGCATGCAGTGCCAGCTGGCAGCTGCAAAGGCCAATAAGATATTGGCATGTATTAAAAGGGGTATTGACTCAAGGGAGGAAGATATAATTATGCCTCTTTACAGGTCCATGGTAAGACCCCACCTAGAATATGCTGTTCAATTCTGGGCGCCCTTTCTGAAGAAGGACATTATGGAACTAGAGAAAGTGCAGAGGAGGGCTACAAAACTAGTAAGGGGAATGGAAAGTTTTAGTTATGAAGAGAGGCTAGAAAAGTTAAACTTGTACACACTAGAGAAACGGCGTCTTAGAGGGGATATGATAACACTATATAAATATGTTCAAGGCCCATATAAAGGGCTTTCAAAAGACCTGTTCATTAACAGAACAGTACACAGGACAAGGGGCCACCCGCTTAGACTTGAGGAAAGGAGATTTAATCTACAACAGCGGAAGGGTTTCTTTACAGTAATGACAATAAAGGTATGGAATGCACTTCCGGAGGAGGTGGTGCTATCAAATACATTAGATGCCTTTAAAAGGGGCCTGGATACTTATTTAAAAGAGCATAATATAGAGGGCTATGTACGTTAGTATTGGGATTAATATTTAGTTAGGGCTTGTTGATCCAGGGAGGAATCTGATTGCCATTTGAAGTCAGATGCCTTCTTTTGGGTCAGCGATGGTAAACAGGAATAGGAAAAGGGTTGAACTGGATGGACACAAGTCTTTTTTCAACCTAAATTACTATGTAACTATGTAACTATGTAACTCCACCATGAAGTCTAAGGAAATGTGTGACCACATGCGTTCACCATTAGGAACACTCTGGAGCAGTCCTAGAGGGAGATGCCTAGGAGCTTTGGCTTGGGCGCACACTGAACATGCTTCCACAAAGGCCGCACAATCCGCCCTTAAACTAGGCCACCAAAAGAGCTGTGAAATTGACCAAATTAATTTGTCCCAGCCAATATGCCCAGCTGCTTTGGATGAATGGTAGGCCTCCAGCAGCTTAGTGTGGAGATTGTCAGCTACAAAACATTTTCCACTGGGTTTCTCAACTGGAGCATTATTTTTTGAGGCCAGGATTTCCTCACCAAGAGGAGAAGTAATGCTAGTATGTATAGTAGCCAAAATGCGATCAGGAGGGATAATCGGAACTGGTTCATTTTCAGACTCATGCTCAGGACCAAACTGTCTAGACAAGGTGTCAGCACGAGTATTCTTGGACCCAGGGAGGTACGAAACCACAAAATTAAATCTAGACAGGATTATCGCCCATCTGGCTTGTCTAGGTGACAGTCTTTTGGCTTCTGATAAGTATGTCAGATTCTTATGATCCGTTAAGATCAAAATAGGAGCCTTGGTCCCCTCCAGGAGATGACTCCATTCTCGAAGCGCAAGGATAATGGCAAGCAATTCATGGTCCCCTAAAACATATAGGCTTTGGGCCCTCATCATCTTTTTAGAAAAAAATCCACAGGGCATCAGAGGTTTGCCAGGCTCGGCTCTGTGAGACAGTACTGCCCCTACCCTTGTCTTAGATGCATCCACTTCCAGGGTAAAAGGCAATGCGGTGTTAGGATGCACCAATACTGGAGCCATCGAGAAGGCAGACTTCAGGGCCTCAAAAGCACCGATGGGTTAGCACCCTTATGTGTTAAATCAGTCAAAGGATTGACCAAGGTCAGGAAATTACAAATTAATTTCCTATAATAATTAGCAAATCCGAGGAATCTTTGTATGGCTTTCAGGCCCACAGGACGTGGCCATTGCAAAACTGCTGAGAGCTTTTCCGTATCCATGGCAATTCCACTGGCAGAAATAACGTAATCCAGGAAGGGCACCTGGTCTTTATGAAATTCGCACCTCGAGTTTGCAATATTATTTGTTGTCCCTCAGTTTTTGTAGTACAGAAATGACATCTCTCCAATGTGTCTCGATATCAGGAGAGTGTATCAAGATATCGTCCAGGTAAACTACTACACAGGACTGTAGTAGACTTCTCAAAACATTGTTAATGAACTCCTAGAAGACCGCTGGAGCATTGCATAGCCCAAATGGCATGACCAAATATTCATAATGGCCACTCCGAGTGTTAAAACAGGTCTTCCATTCATCGCCCTCTTTGATTCTAATCAACTTATATGCTGCTCGCAGATCAAGTTTTGTGAATACCGAGGAGCCCTTTAGATGGTCAAACAATTCCTTAATTAGTGGAATGAGATAAGCGTTCTTCACCAACAGTTTGTTCAAGCCTCTATAATTAATACAGGGTCTAAGCTCCCCATTCTTTTTCTTCACGAAAAAAAATCCAGCCCCTTCGGGCGAGGAAGATTTCATAGTTACATAGTTACATAATTACATAGTAATTTAGGTTGAAAAAAGACTTGCGTCCATCCAGTTCAACCCTTTTCCTATTCCTGTTTACCATCGCTGACCCAAAAGAAGGCATCTGACTTCAAATGGCAATCAGATTTCTCCCTGGATCAACAAGCCCTAACTAAATATTAATCCCTATACTAACGTACATAGCCCTCTATATTATGCTCTTTTAAGTAAGTATCCAGGCCCCTTTTAAAGGCATCTAATGTATTTGATAGCACCACCTCCTCCGGAAGTGCATTCCATACCTTTATTGTCATTACTGTAAAGAAACCCTTCCGCTGTTGTAGATTAAATCTCCTTTCCTCAAGTCTAAGCGGGTGGCCCCTTGTCCTGTGTACTGTTCTGTTAATGAACAGGTCTTTTGAAAGCCCTTTATATGGGCCTTGAACATATTTATATAGTGTTATCATATCCCCTCTAAGACGCCGTTTCTCTAGTGTGTACAAGTTTAACTTTTCTAGCCTCTCTTCATAACTAAAACTTTCCATTCCCCTTACTAGTTTTGTAGCCCTCCTCTGCACTTTCTCTAGTTCCATAATGTCCTTCTTCAGAAAGGGCGCCCAGAATTGAACAGCATATTCTAGGTGGGGTCTTACCATGGACCTGTAAAGAGGCATAATTATATCTTCCTCCCTTGAGTCAATACCCCTTTTAATACATGCCAATATCTTATTGGCCTTTGCAGCTGCCAGCTGGCACTGCATGCTACTGTTAAGTCTATTGTCTACCATTACTCCCAAATCATTTTCATTAGTAGATTTCCCTAGAGAAACACCATTTAAACTATATGTTGCATTTTTATTATTATACCCAAAATGCATAACTTTACACTTGTCTATATTGAATCTCATTTGCCATTTGCCTGCCCAGTTACTCAATTTGTCCAAATCCTCTTGTAATGAAGACACATACAGTTCAGACTTTATTACCTTACTTAATTTTGTGTCATCGGCAAACACTGATACATGGCTTCCTATGCCCTCTGGGAGGTCATTAATAAACAAATTAAAAAGAAGAGGACCCAGGACAGATCCCTGAGGCACTCCACTTATCACGTTTATCCAACTGGAGAACTTGCCATTTACTACCACTCTTTGCATTCTATCTTTCAGCCAATTTCCAATCCACACACAAACATTTTCCCCTAGTCCTATTTCATTCAATTTGTACAGTAACCTCTTGTGCGGAACTGTATCAAATGCCTTGGCAAAGTCTAAATAGATCACGTCAACCGCCGCTCCCTCATCTATATTATTACTTACTTTTTCATAAAATGCGATCAAGTTTGTTTGACAAGACCTATCTTTCACAAAGCCATGTTGGCTATTGCTAATGATATTCCTGTTCCAGCAGAATTCTTGAATATATTCCCTTAGCAACCTTTCAAAAAGCTTCCCTACCACAGATGTCAAGCTTACGGGTCTGTAATTTCCTGGCTGGGACTTTGATCCCTTTTTAAATATGGGCACCACATCTGCTTTACGCCAATCCATGGTCACCATACCAGAAATAAAAGAATCCCTGAAAATCAGATATATCGGTCTGGCCAGGGTCTGGCTTAGCTCTTTAAGTATCCGTGGGTGTATACCATCTGGCCCCGGAGCTTTGTCTACCTTGACACCATTCAATTGTTTTAACACTTTTTCTTGTGTTAGCCAGTCCCACGCTTGCTGTGACTGTTCTGTAAAAGTAGTTTGCAGATTCTTGTCCAATGGGTCTTCCTTGGTAAAAACAGAAGAAAAATTATTTAAAATATCTGCCTTCTCTCTGTCCCCTTTGACCATCTCACCCGTTTCAGATAACAAGGACCCAACATTATCAGACTTTAATTTTTTGCCATTAATGTATTTAAAGAATTTTTTGGGGTTGCTTTTGCTCTCCTTAGCAATATTTTTTTCATTCTCCAGTCTAGCTAATTTAATAGCCTTTTTACAGGTTTTGTTGACATTTTTGTATTCTGCAAATGCCTCTGCTGATCCCTCAGCTTTGTAATGTTTAAATGCCGCTTTCTTGTTATTTATTTCATGAATTACTTTACTGGTTAGCCACATTGGTTTTAATTTGCTTCTTTTGTATTTGTTTCCAACAGGGATAAATTTATATGTGTATTTTTGCAATGTTATTTTGAAGGCATTCCACTTACCTTCTGTGTTTTTTCCTGAAAATAATTTATCCCAGTCCTAGTTATGTCTCTGGATAATGCATCAGAAATGTACTCCTCCATGGCCTTGTTCTACTGCACCGATAGAGGATAGGTGAGGCCTTGGGACGTATTGAGCCTGGCGTCAAATTAATAGCACAAATGTAACCTCCAGCGTGGCTAAGTTTTGATTATCTAGTTTGGGGTGCCTGTGTTCCACCCTAGGTGTGCTGGGAAGGGGTGAATAGGCGGGGGACAGGTCTAGTAGCCTAAGGGCGATCTCTTCTCCTGTTAAGCTTGACACTGTTATTGACAGCTTATGCCTGTCTACCCTAGTGCATGTTTATTTAATTTTGGCCAGGGCCATGGACTAGGGTTCTAACATACTGTTATTAAGTTGATTTCGTCTCGCATGCTTTGGGCAAGGATCAGTTGCTCTATTGCCATGTTTTGGCACTTAAGCTCTTGGGGCTGTTGGAGTCTGCTTGTTTGCTGATACCTCTGATTTGCCTGAGGGATGCTAAGATGGGAAGGATGGGTGGGAGTAATGTTGGGGGACAGTTGAGGGAATGACTTATTATTATACGGGAGATACTATGTCCTAGGGGAGGCTGTGGTGGTGTGCTTGATATATTTTCCTTTTTCCGCTACTATGAAGTGGTGGTATACCTGCTGTTTACTTTATGCTGTTGCTGTGTGGGGTGTGTGGTGTAGATGGGATCATTTGTATTCTGTTGACCACTGGTTCTTTGGTTCATGCGGGTTGGGAGGTAGGGCGGGGGTTTGTGTTTTGGCTGCCAGGCCGCGGGTTTGGGTTGGTTTTGGGAAGAAATCTCTGTCTGGTTGGGGGTAATAGAGATAGGGTGGGATATTTGGCTAGGGTCTGGGTTTCTTGGGTTCCTCTCTCTTCTGGGCCAGGCTCTCCTCGCCCCGGCGTGCTCAGCCAGATAGGTGTGGCAGTAGCTGACAATCTCTGTAATGACAGCGATAAACTGTAAATTCCTGTCATGGAATGTACGCGGTTTGAAAGATGCTGTGAAACGTTCCCTTGTCCTAAACCACATCAGAAAACAGACTCCAGGGGTGGTGATGTTGCAGGAGACATATATTTCTGCTAGTAGAGTTCTGTCTCTTCAGAGGCCTTGGATACAAAGTCATTATCATGCCACATATTCCACATATGCCAGGGGAGTTTCTATTCTTATTACCAAACTAGTGTCATTCGAATTTATAGATCTCAAATCGGACCCCCAGGGACGTTACCTCTTTCTAACATGCAAACTGAAGGGAGCTCTGTTTGTCCTACTAAATATTTATATACCACCGCCTTTCGACCCTTCCACCCTTAGGGAAATACTCTTGTATATTTCCGATAAACCAAGACATCATATTGTCTGCATGGGTGACTTTAATATTGCTACCAATTCTGACTTGGATAGACTGGGTGGGGTGGCTGTTGATTTCAAAGTGAATAGAGACACCTTTGTTGGTCTCATAGATGATTTAGGATTCATAGATGTATGGAGGACACTCCATCCACAGACCAGGGAGTTCTCATGTCACTCGGCTACTTATAAAACATTATCTAGAATTGATTATGTGTTCGTTAATCGATTGGTCTTGAATTTGGTTTCGAAGTGTAGTTTTCTGACTAGGATCACTTCTGACCACTCTACACTTTCATTACTGTTACAACGAGACCAAAGACCTAGGTCTGGGGTGTG